>SCLH01002045.1:102244-114571 GCA_004367855.1 Oikopleura vanhoeffeni
CAAACACTTATGATCATATTTTAATTTAGTCAGATCCGAAAAAAAACTTTTCAAACTCTAGAAATCTGGCAAAAATCGATATTTTTACAGGTGTTACGCTAGAAGTTCGTTTGAGATAACTAATCATAAGTTTAATTTTTCAGTTTCACCAAGTCTAATTAACATTCACGGCATAATTTTAATTTAGTCCGATTTTTGATATCTTTACTCGTTTTATTTCTAGAGGAGTTCAAAGTTCAAATTGAGGAAAAATTTGCAAGAAATTCGTGAAAATTAGGGTTAAAATAGATGAATCCTGTACTTTAACTAAAAAGTATAAATTGTTCTTGTGAACAAATAATTAAGTAGGAAACAATTCTGACCTAATTTCGTAAAATAAACAATTTTATCTGATCTGTAAAAATCAAATAACCGAGTCATATCACCGCCACCTTTTGTTTCCGCACTCTCGCTTACAAATAATATAAGGCGGTCAAACCAAATACCCAATTTAGTGGGTTCTAATTATCTCTGGAAAATAAAAAATATGTCATTAGATAGGCAATTCTAAAAGTAATTTATTGTATAAAAAATTAAATAATAATATCGCTGATAAAAATTTATTTTTTCTCATGGTTAAAAATGCCGTTGGGAACCTCCTTAATATCAATTTTTTTCAAACTTTGCACAAAACTTCGAAAAAATTGTCTTTTAATCCCTGTAAAATTTGTTGTACTAGTTTTTGCCTATTATGCTCAGAATGCGGGAAAAAGACCGGAAAATTGTTGAAAAAAAGGATTAATATTGCCAACATTGAGGGTCGATTTTTTTTGTGGATGTCAGTTGCAAATTGACAAAAAAGAGTTGTAGACATCAGTTACGAATCTTATGTAATGATTCGTAACATTATTTGTAATGATTTGGATAAATGTTTTAATTCAAATATTTCCGGTGAGACAATGTAAAAAGAAAAAAATCATTTCCTTAAATTTTCAACTGAATTATTAAAAAAATGATTTCATTATTTATAAACAGTAGACTTCCGGGGTTTAACATTCGAAATCATGTCTTGGGAAGTCCGATTCTGGTGAACATAGGCGCGTCTATCGGTTTTGATTACTGTACAGTTTATCAGGTACAAAATCAAAAAAAATTAAATCCATGTTTGACAAGAAAAAGTAATTAAAAACTTTCTGACTATTTTTAAGGGGGGTGGCAGTCGCGACTTTAGTTTTGGAACATTTTAAAAGTCGCGACTATTTCCGTGAGCGTAAGATAGCGAGATAAAATTAAAAGACAAAAATTTAAGTTTGTGGTTTTGTAGTAAGTGCGCCACAAGGAGAAATTACTTAATCGTTTCCGATTCAAAATAGAATTTTCGGTCTCCGCACGCGACGCCCTTTTACGGTATTATCAAGTTTTTATTCGATAGAAACACTGGTCAGAAATATTTTTTTTAAAAGAATAAAGATGGCATAAAAATAAACAAGAATATTTAAAAAATGTATATGCCATCAATTTCTTGCACTAGGCATAAAACAGGATGCTTTATTTCTAATAAAATTTTGAAAAAAAGTTAATTTTTTCAAACAACAATTGTATACTTATTTAGAACTAAACAGAGTTCTATTTCAGTTGTTTTATTACTAAAGTTAATCAAAAACACCTGGTAAATAATCTGAATTTTAAATAATATTTTTATCACTTAACTTTCTCTATAAAATCAGTTTGAAAACTCAAATTTGAGCGAATGAAAACGCTGGTAGTTCTGCAATACATATTTCCTAGCAGGCCTCGGCAAGCCAGCAAATTTTTTTGAATTTCCGCCTGATTGGCTGTAAATCGACAAAAAAGTGGCGCGAAATCGACAATTTTGAATATGAAAGTAATAATTAGAAAATTTAAATGCCACCAAAAGATTCCTCGGGTACGGTTTGCTGGAAACGATATTGCAACTATGGTCTGATTTTGAACACAGCGGATTAATTTACCCTTAATTTACATCAAAATAAAAACATAGACTTCCAATAATTTTGTTGAAAACCCCCCAGTTTGTTGGTCAAGTCAAGCACCTCAAGCCAACTCAAGTCAGCAAACCTGGCTTGATATTAAGCCAAGGGTCCCTTGGCTTGCCGAGGCCTTTTCCTAGTGTGAAACAGGGGACATGACTCATGTCAATAAGGAACAGCCAAACCAAGCTTCCAAAAAGGATGGCTTTATTCTCTTTATTATTTACATCCAGACCCGAAATCTTCCCTATCTTTTGCTATGAAAAGGGATAAAAGCCATCCCTTTTGGTAGCCTGCAGCCAAACGCCCTAAAACTGAAACGCTTACCGAGTCGGTAATACCGACCAAAAATACATCAATGTTAGCAACCTACCCAGTTGTCGACATAATTTTTTATTATAGTTAGTCGACTGTAGGAAATTTTAAATACCTAGTCAAATTCTAGAAATTATCTGATAGATGTCGCTGTTTTATGTCACATACGCGTAGTGACACCTATCGGTCAAAGAACGCATTATTTTCAAGAGATATATTGAGAAAACTCATTTAAAAAAATCTATGTTGAAATATCATAAAACGTCTGAAGCATTTTTTAATCGGTCAAATTTTAAAATTTGAATTTTATGAGTCACTAAAGTGGCTTTGGTTGTCCAGGGGTTAAAAATTAAAATTGGTTACTTTGCATTAATCATCCCCAGTAGTGGAGTGCCGACTCGTGAATCTCAAGACGATAAGTTTTTTTTAGATTTTAAATCGTCATAGTTTGTTTTGATATCACTACAACACAACACATTCAGAGGGTCAACACACGGTTCTGTTGACTCAAAACAACTGGAAACCTCGTGAATTTTTACGTTTTTTCCAAATTTTTTATTTTATTTAAAGCTTTTTGCTGGATCTTTTACTTACCTAAAGTTTCCGTTGTCAAAACATTTTTTCGCAATTTGGATCGAGTGTCCAGTAGTTTCCCTTTCCTGGGTCATCTTCATCTCTTGGACTGAAACAAATTTCCATGAGAAGTCTGTTTTTTTACGTCAATAATATTTTCAGTCTCAATTTAATATCGAATTCTAAAAATAGAACTAAAATAGAACGCTTTTTCTCCGCGAGTAATGACGACTATTATTAATTCCACGTCGGTTTTGTTTATTTGATGAATGAAACAAAATAGGTCTCCATTTCTGGAAAACCGATTTTGATGGGAGAAGTTCAGAACAAACGCGGATTAACCCTCAAAAATGCGCATTGCCCCTTACAGTAACAAAAAACAAAAGTTCCACAGAGGAATTTTTGTCCAGCAATTTTTGAAATCATATAAAATATCATTAAAGTTGAATTATATTTTTTAATTTCAAAATCTAAGCTCGAAAAGCCTCGATGGCTTGATTATATATTGCAATATCTTATATTTCTTGGACTGAAAGTCGGAAACATTTTTTTTTTGTAAATAAACAGTAGATCACACAACAAGTAAAGAGGCCGATTGGCAGATTTTTCAATCCATATCCTTTTCCCAACCGAAGTGCATCTTAAAAATGAGACTCACCCTATAGCGCGTGTTCGAATCCCACTAATGTTGTCCTAGTGATTGTCTTGGGTATGATAATAGGCAAGGGTGCTTGATATTGCGACCGCTGAAGCGTAATCACTTAAGCAATCATAAGACATCATTCAGACAACATTGTGGGATTCGAACACACGCTATAGGGTTGGTCTCATTTTAAGATGCACTTCGGTTGGGAAAGGATATAAAAAAAGTTTTTATATTTGGCAAATAGTTAATTCGTCTCATTAAGTTAAGTTACGTTTTTCAACTAAAAATATTAAAAAAAAACAATTTTTTTTAAAAAATGTCATTTATGATGCTGGATTTGTGAGTAATTTTTTTTTAAGAAATTGAAGACAACTTTCTATATTTTCCCATTGTTTGATTTATAAGAAGAGGCTTTTTGTCCGTTGATACTAATTTTAAACAAAGGCTTTATAGATAATTTTTTCGTAAAATTATTGCCAAAATAAAAGTCTGTAAAAGAATATTCTTATAAACTGATTTCTGGTTAAGAAATTTGTATAATAAATGAATTTTAGCCTCTTTTAAGACGCAAAAACTTATTTGTTGGCTGTTTTAATTTTTTTTTATTAACAATGTAGATTGCACGAGTTACCAAAATAAACAGTTTTACATACCTTTTTGAAACAGTCATTCAAACTGAGATTGTGTCGAATTGAATTTTGCCATCCTGCTCTACTTTTCTTATAAAACGGGAATTTTCCGCTACATACTGGTATATCTGAAATAATACTTTATTTTTTTGAAAATAGAAAAATCTTTTTAGAATGAAAATAATAATTCTCGTCATTTGATAAATAAGTCTATTTTATTTGAATTTGTGAAATTTTTGTGCATTTCACCTTGGTCTAAAAATAAAGGTATTGAAATTTTTTGGTGAGACTTTCACCCATTCAGTTTGAACTCAATTTCGAAGAGTTTTGAAAAAATATTAAAATATGCTGATTTTTATCAAAACTATTACCAAAAATATAGCTTAATTCGATCAAAAGAATTTCTCCAGAGTCATCATCAAAATAATCTGTTCCGTTTCCCGATAAAACAAACGAATTTTTAGCGACGTACAAGTATTTCTACAAAACAAAACATGTCGCGAACCAGTTGAAATGTTTAGGGTGTGGGTCTCCCGGCAAAGTTTTTAGTTTCTAATACGCGTATTTTGTGCATAAATAAAGGAGTGAGTCGGAAAGTAAAGACGGAAACGTCAAATTTTACTGAGCAAGTACAAGTTTCCTTCAATCGCATTTTTTTATTGACATTGCAATAGTTAAAACCGGTCAAAATTTCGCCAAAATAAAAAGAAAAAAAAATTGTTTGATTAAAAATCGTATTTAGTCATTTGCCGGAAATTCATGATTTTTGAAAATTTGGGTTTTTTTCATTATTCAAAAGGTTGTAACAAATCAACTATTTTCAAGTTATTCATGATACAATTCAATTTTTTATTTTAATTGAGTCGATTATTATACAGCATAATTGTTTTCTACAGTATAGACTATACTGTAGGAAAAAAATACTGTATAGTACATTGTAGACAGTGAAAATTTAAGCCAGTTAATAAATTTTTATTGGATAAATAAGTTTTGAAATTGATTATTAACTGTGGAGAATATTAAAAATTCTTATTTTTAGGATTTTTATTTCAAAAAAGTGAATTTTCTATAATTTAATAATTTTCGAAAATTAATGTTTCGACGAAATTTTTATAAATACTTGATTTTTCAAATAAAACAATTTTTGTTTTGTTTACAAAATTTTTTTTTTTTTGAAAATTAACTTTTTTTGAGCATTACCTGTGCAAGAGTTAATTTTTTCTCTGGTGCATTCTGAATTGCCATTGCAATAAGTGCTGAATAACTATAAGGGGGTCGTACTAGTTTGAAAAGATCAGTTTGATTCTGAATTCCAAACCAGCTCAAATCACCTCCGGGAAATGGAGGATGAGGAACATTCTTTGCGTAGAGTTTGCGTATCCAGCAGCAGCTTGCATGTAGGCTGTGTTGTACTGACCAGTTTGAGATCCTCCTAACCAGCCAAGATAGGCGTTACTTGATGATGGACTATTTTCCGTTTTATAAAAAAATTGAAAATTATACTTGCTCATGCGACATGAGAAAGTTTGGGCACTTGCGGTGCTTGCCGCTAACATGACGCGCTTAATTTTTTAGAGGATTTTTCTATTGCCCATTCAATATCACGAAAAAAAATGATGAAAATTCTACCTTAAAAAACCTCCTTGAAAATGTCAAATTTCACTGCCACCACCCTTTAAGGTTGACGAAATTAAAAACTCATCAAAATCAGGTTAGGAATAGAATTTTTTATACTAGCTTGATTTTGATTCATCGCAATTTCGACTACAACCAGTTTATTTTAGTCTTTTTCTTTAGCGTTTCGATTTTAGCATTTCAAGCTTTTTTAAAGTGATTCATTATTGAGCTTTCAAGACTACATTTACAAAGTCCAGAATATCTAGATATATCGAATCCTGCCTATGTCTCGTATTTTATCACTACGTCACAAATAACAGAAAGTGACCAATGAAATCACAGGGTTCTATTCAGTATTAGTGATAATACGACACATAGGCAAGATTTTCGTATATCGGGAGTAAGATAGTGGGCTAAAAAGGCTTATGTTGATGCCCACTTTCAGAATAGTTATTAATGTTACCTTTTTCACATTTGAAAATACAACAGTACATTGAAAATTTTCGGATATGATTTTAAAAACAAAAATTTAAGTTTTTAAACGATCAAGGTTGGATTTTGGTCGTTTCATGACCACTTTGCTGAAACACAGGGGTTGAGTAGCTTATGATTTACCCAAGTATTCGTCTCAAGTTTAAATCTGGTGCGAAAAAGTTTTAAAAACAGAAAATTCAGAAAAATTAAAAAAAAAAGAATTGCAAAATTAAAAAAATCAATATATTTGATGGTATTTTTCAGTTGAAAAATTGAGCTATAAATTTTTTTGCTCATTGAAAAAAATTAAATACATTTTTTAGATGTACTTGAAAATCAAATGAAAATTGTAAAAATTAAGGATCAACTCAAAATGAGGAAGTAAACATGAGTGTATCTTCTTAACCAATCTGAACATCTAAATGTAAAATAAAAAACACAGTTTGTGTAACGCAAAGCGCATCTAAGTTTGTGTGCAAAATACAGCCTTGAAATGCAGTATATTATCAAGACAAACAACCCCATACGTCTTCTAAGCAATACAAAATGTCAAAAATTAAAACGCAGCAACGAGTGTTTTGCATGCCTAGGATAAATCGGATTCTGAAACTGTGGATATACAAGGGATAAGTAGCTAAGGTGGCTACAACCGATCGAGGTTTTTTGTTCGAAGTTTTTTAGTTTTAATCTCAAAAACGGTTCCTGGAAGAATTCGGTAATCTCAAAGATACTGAGGATGAGGGGGGATTTCCAGCAGAGGGATTCGGGATTCCTGAAGCCATTGAGGCTCCACGTAAATATTTCCTAGCATTGAGGCTGCCATAGAAGCACTTTTTTCTGGTTTTAAAAAAATGATAAACAAAAAAGTTGGAAATTTTCAAAACATTTTTTTTTGAAACCATACCTTCAATCATTTGCGCTGTTGACGGTCCAGTGAAAGTCCCCGGTCCAGTTTGGTTGCTCATTTTTGGCCGGTTTGCAATATTACCGGAATTTTCGCTAACCATGCGGTTGGATGTAAGCTCGCCCGGAATTTCTATTTTTGTTATGGGTTGGCTCTCTAGAATTTTCTCTCAAACACAAAAATGGGATAAATTATTTGCTTTCTTCAATTGTAGCACTGACGGTAGAGATAAGGAGCCAGCGACGGATTTTGGTGGTGAGAGTAAGGTGGGGGACGCTATTTCATTTTTTTTGATAGTTGCGAGTCACATTCAAGTAAGAAAATGTACGCCGTACGGGTCGCACTTTACCATAACTTATTAATCGACCAAAATGGTTATAAAAAAGGTTCTTTTTCTACTGAAAAATGAAACAGTTAATCAGGAATTTCGATATCGAATTATTATAGAATAAATGGGCTGATAGTTAAAGTCCAATTTCGAATATGTACCACTTTTGAATCAAAAGTTTTGATCTCCATAATCTTCGAAACACTTATTTAATTTACCAATATCTGATAATGAATTCGATTAAAAACGACTATAATATTTTTAATAAAACAAAAGACAATGAAAATTTTTCAGAAAACCGTGTTTATTCGTCATTCAATTTTAGCCGTTCAGTGTCGAGAAAATAATTGTGTAGAGCATAATTATGAAATGCTTATTGGCTGAAGCGGATAATTCATAGCAATCAGTTATCTGATATTTTACATTTTTACTAGCTAGATTCGCGCTTTGGCTTTCAGACACTATTTGTCGAATGGCCGTAATGTTTTAAATCACTTGAAAACATAAAAAAAAATTAGAAACGAACAAATAAGAAATGCAAAAAAAAAATCTTAAGTTTTTAATTTTCCGTAATTTCCTGACGAAAAGAAAAATTTTGACCGAAATAGAATAATTAGAAATTTGGTCGTTTTTTATAAATATTTCTGATGTGTGATTTACGTGCGGAAACCTGCATGTTCTCAAGGGCCTTACTGTTAATATACAGTATATTACAGTATTTATAATCTCAATTCGTATGCATTTAAAAAATGGAAAATTGAATCATAATTTTTTTTCAACAAAGAAAATAACGAAATTGCATTATTCAAAAGCATTTATGGAATATATAGAACTCCTTTAAGTACCTCGGATCCGTATAAAATGTGAGCACTTGAACAGAATGATTTTCATCCGGGGTAGTCTTCCAACGAAGCATGACATCCAAATTTACTCAATTTAATCTAGGGACAATCATAGACCGGCCTGAGAAGATAAGAAAAGATATCGAATACTATCCTTTACATGAACTATCTTGCAAAAATTGCATGGTCAATACTTGTGAAAATTGAACTTTTTCCAAAGGGACTTAAAAAGTTACTTAGAGTTAGTTTTGGGTGACTTTCTAAAATAGATAGCTGTTATCAGTTTTTGAAGATTAAAATGTTTGTATGATGATTTTTGATGAGTAAAATTCAACTTAATACGAGAAAATTTGAACAAAAATACTTCAGAAAATTTTAGTAGCAAAATTATGGTCCGACTAACTTTAAGACATTATTATGTCAATATTGAATAAAGCATTTTGATCGGTTGATCCCTTCCAAATCTGATCAATGAATCGGCTATTCGCAATCCAGGGTTTTGATTGGGTGCTAGTATCCCGCGTTGTTTGATCATTCAAATATTCAGGATCTGTCCTCTGAGGGTCTGTAATACATGTAGCGATATTTGCGCCATTGCGGCCGTTACAGATTTTCATGCTTTTGGGTGAATTACGATATATACATCGATAAAGATACAAAACAAAATTAGCTTATTCTTTTTTCATAAATTATGATATTAAAAAATTAATTTTTATAAGATTTCAGTGTCCTGAATCAGGATTCCTGATAAATAAATTTTTTAAATATCAAAATTTTTAAATCTAGAATTTGAACAAGATTATTTTTGATGATCAAAATTTGATCTCGTGCTGAATTAAATTGAAATAATTTGAAATATTTAATAAATTTGAATTAAAAATAAGTTTATTTCATTTATGGTCATAATTTAAAGTTTATTCAAAAAAAATAAGTTTTGCTAATAAAATTTGCAGCCAAGGGGTCTAATGTTAGCTTTTACCGTACTAATATTGGTTGATCCCTTAAATAGTTTTTGGTATCCCGCATTGGATCGCCCTAATAATCTTTTGATTACTCCAAGTTCTATCAGATTTGGTAGCTATGTCAAAACACAAGAAAGCACCATTCACAAACTTTTCGGTTAATTGAAGCCATTTGGCAAAATTTGGACTTTTTGATTTTTTGTCAAATGAGATAACGGTAGATATGCTTCGTTTTGTAATTTGAAAGGAAAAAAAACGATAAAAAATACTATTAATTACGTTTTTCAGAAAATTAGTCGCCAGCACGATAAGAGCCCTCTCGAGATAACTGACAACCATTAATTTCATTTAGCGTTTCATTAATAAGATTAATTTCATTTACAAAACTTTCTTGTTTATTTTAACTAAAATATTGTAAAAAAATATATCTTAACACTAAAATTAAGTTATAAAATAATTTTCTTGAAAACAAATTGAGGAGCTATCTAGTTAAAACGCTCGACGAACTAATCTGATTCAATTTTTCATAAATGAGCGAGTTGTTAATTTATCGTTCACGAGCGCTTGTGTTCTCGAACACAGAGACCAAAATTTTATGATTTTATACTTATCAGCTTAAGGGGGTGTCATGTCTGATTTAATAAAGGCATTAGAGGCATTAAAATGCTCCAAATTGATACGAGGTGATAACTAAGTTTACTAATAACCCAATCATCCAAAAATTTTTTTCGAATTTTCGCACTTTTTGGATTTTTTTCTAAGTATTTTTTTAAAAGATTGAAGGTTAAAAATAACGTTTGCTCGAATTTGACCACTAAAACTTCAAATATCGACTTGACGTAGCAACTTTCTCATCAGTGTTTTTACAGCTTTCTTTTGAGCCTACTGTCGAAAAAATTGAAGCACTTTTTTTTCGGAAATTTTTCGGCAATGACCAAAAAATATATTTCGAGTTTAAGCTCGAAATTGCAAAAAAGCTCTCGATTATCTCTTGCATATTTTTCTGAGGAATACTTGATAAAAATTTGAGCCCATTTTGCAAACATATCCTCGGGAGATAGATTTTGAAGTCTGAAATTGTTAAAAATTGTCGGTTATTTGGCGTTCTAGAATTGTTCAGTCGCCGGATCAAAAAAAGCTCTCCATTAAAAATTAATATACTACCGTTAAGTGATCTGTGAAAATTTGAGCTCAATTTGATATACCGTCTGGGAGGAGATAGATTTTTGAAGTTTTGAAAATGTCACCTTGTTACGATACTGTACCTATTGGTGTAATGGTCAAAAATAATTTGTGATGTACTTTTTGCAAGATTAAGGATAGATCTACAAATTGGCATTTTTGGAATTATTGCACAAGGTTCAGATTTTTCTGAAATAGTCTGCAAAATTGCAAATCAGACATGACCACCCCCTTAAAAGCTGCATAATAAGATAAAAACAACTTGATACACAATTGATACACAATTTCCAATTTTTGGGAAATTTTTAACTTAAATTAAGATCAAAAAGATATAGATATTACACTGGGTGTTACTTATTCGTACGCACCTCTTATCGAACGATTTTTTGAAAGTTGATGAAACAGCCTTATCCGTACGCCGCGGCGCGCCGTTATCGTACGGTAAAAATTAGTAAAGAATTTTCTTCGATTTTTTTATTTTAACAAAAATAAATGAAATAAATAGCTAAATTGGCACGTTTTAAGAAACTATCATTGTGAACACATAGACTTCACAATGCAAATAATGAATTTCTACATTTTTTTGAATAATTAGTTAATTTCATTTTTTTTCTTGGTTGGATATCCGATGCAAAATCTCCAGCTGACAGTCGTTTTCGTCCATTTTTTTTACTGAATTTACAGCAGCAGGCAAGTCGACGGATTTTCCAGGACAATAGTCAAATTATTGATCACAACTTGTAATTTCACTGGTCACGTTCAAATCTTGAATGGGAACAGATTTTGTTTTGTAAATTTTCAATAATTTTTTTGATGTTTCTGAAATATGAATCTCGACATCAAAGTTATCTTCTAAATTGGAAATAATCTGTTCAATTTCGGTCGGAGTAAGGTCGATGTCAAGATTAACATCCAGTAAACCAGAAGATTTTCAGCAATGCTGGGTTTGTTTTCGACTGATTTTTAGCTGAAATTTCATTCATTTTTCTCGATTTTTTAAGTTTTCCTGCTTTTAAACTTTTGAATCGTTCAGAATTGTTTATACTCGACTCGAGTAACTCGAGCAATGATTTTTGATCGTATTTTTCATGCTTTCTTACCCGGTATTGCTTCCAAGGATCTTTAGTATTTCCTTTTTTCTCCAGATACTTTTGCTAGTATACTTTGCCGACAGTCGACTCATAACTCCTGCATATAATTCGATAATTCAGACAGCAAGCATTCTGGGTTCTCTACGCTGTAAGTTATAATTTTCACCTGTAAAGGTAATGTCGCGACATGTCGGCTTTAATTTCTTTGACATTTTTTCTCTGATATTTTAAACGAAATTAAAGAAGTCAAAATTCCTATATTAGAATTTCGTTATTCAAACATTAAAGTCGGGAGCGTGCTTTCCGTACCCAATTGCTCTGCATTATTTGTTCTATTCAGACCAATTTGGGTACGGAAAGCACGGGCGTCTGAATCGAAAATATGTTGTAAAAAACGCAACGTCATGGTTATGCGTCATTAGGGTGGTTGAAGAATTTCACCGACTGCACTGGAGCACAGTGATAGGCATAACTTATGCCGCATAAGTAGGGTCAGTACAGGGAGACTTATCTGCAAAACAAAACCCTCAGTACGGATTCTTTAAGTTTTTGTGACGCGATCGGTATGATCACAACAAAAAATCAATACTAATAATGATCCTTTATAGCGCCTTTTTAGAGCCCGAAAGTTGTTTTTGCATACTCAAAATGTGACCACTTGGAGGCTTCAAATTTTTTTTTCATGGTCGGAATCATTCTTTTGAAAAAGTTTAACCCCATTAACTCAAAGAATCCGTACTGAGAGTTTCGTTTTGCAAATAAGTCTCCGGGTATTG
>SCLH01002045.1:114581-126585 GCA_004367855.1 Oikopleura vanhoeffeni
GTATATGCCATCAATTTCTTGCACTAGGCATAAAACAGGATGCTTTATTTCTAATAAAATTTTGAAAAAAAGTTAATTTTTCAAAAGCAAATTGTATACTATTTTAGAACTAAACAGAGTTCTATTTCAGTTGTTTTATTTACTAAAGTTAATCAAAAACACCTGGTAATAATCTGAATTTTAAATAATATTTTTATCACTTAACTTTCTCTATAAAATCAATTTGAAAACTCAAATTTGAGCGAATCAAAACGCTGGTAGTTCTGCAATACATATTTCCTAGCAGGCCTCGCAAGCCAGCAAATTTTTTTGAATTTCCGCCTGAATTGGCCTGTAAATCGACAAAAAAGTGGCGCGAAATCGACAATTTTGAATATGAAAGTAATAATTAGAAAATTTAAATGCCACCAAAAGATTCCTCGGGTACGGTTTGCTGGAAACGATATTAGCAACTATGGTCTGATTTTTGAACACAGCGGATTAATTTACCCTTAATTTACATCAAATAAAAACATAGACTTCCAATAATTTTTGTTGAAAAACCCCCCAGTTTTGGTCAAGTCAAGCCACCTCAAGCCAACTCAAGTCAGCAAACCTGGCTTGATATTAAGCAAGGGTCTCTTGGCTTGCCGAGGCCTGTTTCCTAGTGTGAAACAGGGGACATGACTCATGTCACATGAGGAACAGCCAAACCAAGCTTCCAAAAAGAGATGGCTTTATTCTCTTTTTATCTATTCACATCCAGACCCGAAATGAACCCTATCTTTTGCTATGAAAAGGGATAAAAGCCATCCTTTTTGGTAGCCTGCAGCCAAACGCCCTAAACTGAAACGCTTACCGACCAAAAATACATCAAAGTTAGCAACCTACCCAGTTGTCGACATAATTTTTATTATAGTTAGTCGACTGTAGGAAATTTTAAATACCTAGTCAAATTCTAGAAATTATCTGATAGATGTCGCTGTTTTATGTCACATACGCGTAGTGACACCTATCGGTCAAAGAACGCATTATTTTCAAGAGATATATTGAGAAAACTCATTTAAAAAAATCTATGTTGAAATATCATAAAAACGTCTGAAGCATTTTTTAATCGGTCAAATTTTAAAATTTGAATTTTATGAAGTCACTAAAGTGGCTTTGGTTGTCCAGGGGTTAAAAATTAAAATTGGTTACTTTTGCATTAATCATCCCCACAGTAGTGGAGTGCCGACTCGTGAATCTCAAGACGATAAAGTTTTTTTTAGATTTTAAATCGTCATAGTTTGTTTTTGAATATCACTACAACACAACACATTCAGAGGGTCACACACGGTTCTGTTGACTCAAAAACAACTGGAAACCTCGTGAATTTTTACGTTTTTTCCAAATTTTTTATTTTATTTAAAGCTTTTTGCTGGATCTTTTACTTACCTAAAGTTTCCGTTGTCAAACATTTTTTCGCAATTTGGATCGAGTGTCCAGTAGTTTCCCTTTCCTGGGTCATCTTCATCTCTTGGGACCTGAAACAAATTTCCATGAGAAGTCTGTTTTTTTACGTCAATAATATTTTCAGTCTCAATTTAATATCGAATTCTAAAAATAGAACTAAAATAGAACGCTTTTCTCCGCGAGTAATGACGACTATTATTAAATTCACGTCGGTTTTGTTTATTTGATGAATGAAACAAAATAGGTCTCCATTTCTGGAAAACCGATTTTGATGGGAGAAGTTCAGAACAAACGCGGATTAACCCTCAAAAATGCGCATTGACCCTTACAGTAACAAAAAACAAAAGTTCCACAGAGGACATTTTTGTCCAGCAATTTTTGAAATCATATAAAATATCATTAAAGTTGAATTACTATTTTTTAATTTCAAAATCTAAGCTCGAAAAGCCTCGATGGCTTGATTATATATTGCATATCTTATATTTCTTGGACTGAAAGTCTGGAAATATTTTTTTTTGTAAATAAACAGTAAGATCACACAACAAGTAAAGAGGCCGATTGGCAGATTTTTCAATCCATATCCTTTTCCCAACCAAAGTGCATCTTAAAAATGAGACTCACCCTATAGCGCGTGTTCGAATCCCACTAATGTTGTCCTAGTGATTGTCTTGGGTATGATAATAGGCAAGGGTGCTTGATATTGCGACCGCTGAAGCGTAATCACTTAAGCAATCACTAAGACAATCATTCAGACAACATTAGTGGGATTCGAACACACGCTATAGGGTTGGTCTCATTTTTAAGATGCACTTCGGTTGGGAAAAGGATATAAAAAAAGTTTTTATATTTGGCAAATAGATTTAATTCGTCTCATTAAGTTAAGTTACGTTTTTCAACTAAAAATATTAAAAAAAAACAAGTTTTTTTAAAAAATGTCATTTATGATGCTGGAATTTGTGAGTAATTTTTTTTTAAGAAAATTGAAGACAACTTTCTATATTTTCCCATTGTTTGATTTATAAGAAGAGGCCTTTTGTCCGTTGATACTAATTTTAAACAAACGGCTTTATAGATAATTTTTCGTAAAATTATTGCCAAAATAAAAGTCTGTAAAAGAATATTCTATAAACTGATTTCTGGTTAAGAAATTTGTATAATAAATGAATTTTAGCCTCTTTTAAGACGCAAAAACTTATTTGTTGGCTGTTTAATTTTTTTTTATTAAACAATGTAGATTGCACGAGTTACCAAAATAAACAGTTTTACATACCTTTTTGAAACAGTCATTCAAACTGAGATTGTGTCGAATTGAATTTTGCCATCCTGCTCTACTTTTCTTATAAAACGGGAAATTTTCCGCTACATACTGGTATATCTGAAATAATACTTTATTTTTTTGAAAAATAGAAAAATCTTTTTAGAATGAAAATAATAATTCTCGTCATTTGATAAATAAGTCTATTTTATTTGAATTTGTGAAATTTTTGTGCATTTCACCCTTGGTCTAAAAAATAAAGGTATTGAAATTTTTTGGTGAGACTTTCACCCATTCAGTTTGAACTCAATTTCGAAGAGTTTTGAAAAAATATTAAAATATGCTGATTTTTATCAAAAACTATTACCAAAATATAGCTTAATTCGATCAAAAGAATTTCTCCAGAGTCATCATCAAAATAATCTGTTCCGTTTCCCGATAAAACAAACGAATTTTTAGCGACGTACAAGTAATTCTACAAAACAAAACATGTCGCGAAACAGTTGAAATGTTTAGGGTGTGGGTCTCCCGGCAAAGTTTTTAGTTTCTAATACGCGTATTTGTGCATAAATAAAGGAGTGATTCGGAAAGTAAAGACGGAAACGTCAAATTTTACTGAGCAAGTACAAGTTTCCTTCAATCGCATTTTTTTATTGACATTGCAATAGTTAAAACCGGTCAAAATTTCGCCAAAATAAAAAGAAAAAAAAATTGTTTTGATTAAAAAATCGGTATTTAGTCATTTGCCGGAAATTCATGATTTTTGAAAATTTGGGTTTTTTTCATTATTCAAAAGGTTGTAACAAAATCAACTATTTTCAAGTTATTCATGATACAAATTCAATTTTTTATTTTAATTGAGTCGATATTATACAGCATAATTGTTTTCCTACAGTATAGACTATACTGTAGGAAAAAAATACTGTATAGTACATTGTAGACAGTGAAAATTTAAGCCAGTTGAATAAATTTTATTTGATAAATAAGTTTGAAATTGATTATTAACTGTGGAGAATATTAAAAATTCTTAATTTTAGGATTTTTATTTCAAAAAAGGGAATTTTCGTAAATTTAATAATTTTTCGAAAATTAATGTTTCGACGAAATTTTTATAAATACTTGATTTTTCAAATAAAACAATTTTGTTTTGTTTACAAAATTTTTTTTTTTTGAAAATTAACTTTTTTTGAGCCATTACCTGTGCAAGAGTTAATTTTTTCTCTGGTGCATTCTGAATTGCCATTGCAATAAGTGCTGAATAACTATAAGGGGGTCGTACTAGTTTGAAAAGATCAGTTTGATTCTGAATTCCAAACCAGCTCAAATCACCTCCGGGAAATGGAGGATGAGGAAACATTCTTTGCGTAGAGTTTGCGTATCCAGCAGCAGCTTGCATGTAGGCTGTGTTGTACTGACCAGTTTGAGATCCTCCTAACCAGCCAAGATAGGCGTTACTTGATGATGGACTATTTTCCGTTTTATAAAAAAATTGAAAATTATACTTGCTCATGCGACATGAGAAAGTTTGGGCACTTGCGGTGCTTGCCGCTAACATGACGCGCTTAATTTTTTAGAGGATTTTTCTATTGCCCATTCAATATCACGAAAAAAAATGATGAAAAATTCTACCCTTAAAAAACCTCCTTGAAAAATGTCAAAATTCACTGCCACCACCCCTTTAAGGTTGACGGAAATTAAAACTCATCAAAATCAAAGGTTAGGAATAGAATTTTTTATACTAGCTTGATTTTGATTCATCGCAATTTCGACTACAACCAGTTTATTTTAGTCTTTTTCTTTAGCGTTTCGATTTTAGCATTTCAAGCTTTTTTAAAAAGTGATTCATTATTGAGCTTTCAAGACTACAAATATACAAAGTCCAGAATATCTAGATATATCGAAAATCCTGCCTATGTCTCGTATTTTATCACTACGTCACAAATAAAGAAAGTGACCAATGAAATCACAGGGTTCTATTCAGTATTAGTGATAAAATACGACACATAGGCAAGATTTTCGATATATCGGGAGTAAGATAGTGGGCTAAAAAGGCTTATGTTGATGCCCACTTTCAGAATAGTTATTAATGTTACCTTTTTCACATTTGAAAATACAACAGTACATTGAAAATTTTCGGATATGATTTTAAAAACAAAAATTTAAGTTTTTAAACGATCAAGGTTGGATTTTGGCGTTTCATGACCACTTTGCTGAAACACAGGGGTTGAGTAGCTTATGATTTACACAAGTATTCGTCTCAAGTTTACAATCTGGTGCGAAAAAGTTTTTAAAAACAGAAAATTCAGAAAAATTACAAAAAAAAAAGAATTGCAAAATTAAAAAAATCAATATATTTGATGGTATTTTTCAGTTGAAAAATTGAGCTAATAAATTTTTTTGCTCATTGAAAAAAATTAAATACATTTTTTAAGATGTACTTGAAAATCAAATGAAAATTGTAAAAATTAAGGATCAACTCAAAAAATGAGGAAGTAAACATGAGTGTATCTTCTTAACCCAGATCTGAACATCTAAATGTAAAATAAAAACACAGTTTGTGTAACGCAAAGCGCATCTAAGTTTGTGTGCAAAATACAGCCTTGAAATGCAGTATATTATCAAGACAAACAACCCCATACGTCTTCTAAGCAATACAAAATGTCCAAAAATTAAAACGCAGCAACGAGTGTTTTGCATGCCTAGGATAAATCGGATTCTGAAACTGTGGATATACAAGGGATAAGTAGCTAAGGTGGCTACAAACGATCGAGGTTTTTTGTTCGAAGTTTTTTAGTTTTAATCTCAAAAACGGTTCCTGGAAGAATTCGGGTAATCTCCAAAAGATACTGAGGATGAGGGGGGATTTCCAGCAGAGGGATTCGGGATTCCTGAAGCCATTGAGGCTCCACCGTAAATATTTCCTAGCATTGAGGCTGCCATAGAAGCACCTTTTTCTGGTTTTAAAAAAATGATAAACAAAAAAGTTGAAAATTTTCAAAACAATTTTTTTTTGAAAACCATACCTTCAATCATTTGCGCTGTTGACGGTCCAGTGAAAGTCCCCGGTCCAGTTTGGTTGCTCATTTTTGGCCGGTTTGCAATATTACCGGAATTTTCGCTAACCATGCGGTTGGATGTAAGCTCGCCCGGAATTTCTATTTTTGTTATGGGTTGGCTCTCTAGAAATTTTCTCTCAAAACACAAAAATGGGATAAATTATTTGCTTTCTTCAATTGTAGCACTGACGGTAGAGATAAGGAGCCAGCGACGGATTTTGGTGGTGAGAGTAAGGTGGGGACGCTATTTCATTTTTTTTGATAGTTGCGAGTCACATTCAAGTAAGAAAATGTACGCCGCTACGGGTCGCACTTTACCATACTTATTAATCGACCAAAATGGTTATAAAAAAGGTTCTTTTTCTACTGAAAATGAAACAGATAATCAGGAATTTCGATATCGAATTATTATAGAATAAATGGGCTGATAGTTAAAGTCCAATTTCGAATATGTACCACTTTTGAATCAAAAGTTTTGATCTACCATAATCTTCGAAACACTTATTTAATTTACCAATATCTGATAATGAATTCGATTAAAAACGACTATAATATTTTTAATATAAAACAAAAGACAATGAAAATTTTTCAGAAAACCGTGTTTTATTCGTCATTCAATTTTAGCCGTTCAGTGTCGAGAAAATAATTGTGTAAGCATAATTATGAAATGCTTATTGGCTGAAGCGGATAATTCATAGCAATCAGTTATCTGATATTTTACATTTTTACTAGCTAGATTCGCGCTTTGGCTTTCAGACACTATTTGTCGAATGGCCGTAATGTTTTAAATCACTTGAAAACATAAAAAAAAAATTAGAAACCGAACAAAATAAGAAAATGCAAAAAAAAATCTTAAAGTTTTTAATTTTCCGTAATTTCCTGACGAAAAGAAAATTTTTGACCGAAATAGTATAATTAGAAATTTGGTCGTTTTTTATAAATATTTCTGATGTGTGATTTACGTGCGGAAACCTGCATGTTCTCAAGGGCCTTACTGTTAATATACAGTATATTACAGTATATTATATACTCAATTCGTATGCATTTAAAAAAATGGAAAATTGAATCATAATTTTTTTTTCAACAAGAAAATAACGAAATTGCATTATTCAAAAGCATTTATGGAATATATAGAACTCCTTTAAGTACCTCGGATCCGTATAAAATGTGAGCACTTGAACATGAATGATTTTCATCCGGGGTAGTCTTCCAACGAAGCATGACATCCAAATTTACTCAATTTAATCTAGGGACAATCATAGACCGGCCTGAGAAGATAAGAAAAGATATCGAATACTATCCTTTACATGAACTATCTTGCAAAAATTGCATGGTCAATACTTGTGAAAATCTGAACTTTTTCCAAAGGGGACTTAAAAAGTTACTTAGAGTTAGTTTTGGGTGACTTTCTAAAATAGATAGCTGTTATCAGTTTTTGAAGATTAAAATGTTTGTATGATGATTTTTGATGAGTAAATTCACTTAATACGAGAAAATTTGAACAAAAATACTTCAGAAAAGTTCATTGGATAACTTCCAAAATGTTTGAAATAAATATTGGTATGATGATTTTTTTTGTCTTGCTGAGAAATTTAATAAGCTTGGAAATTTTAAAGAAAATTTTATATCATGATTTTTGTGTGAATTTGATAATTTTCAAATTTTAGTACAAAATTCATGGTCCGACTAACTTTAACGACATATTATGTCAATATTGAATAAAGCATTTTGATCGGTTGATCCCTTCCAAATCTGATCAATGAAATCGGGCTAATCAGCAATCCAAGGTTTTGATTGGGTGCTAGTATCCCGCGTTGTTTGTATCATTCAAATATTCAGGATCTGTCCTCTGAGGGTCTGTAATACATGTAGCGATATTCTGCGCCATTGCGGCCGTTACAGATTTTCATGCTTTTTGGGTGGAATTACGATATATACATCGATAAAGATACAAAACAAAATTAGCTTATTCTTTTTCATAAATTATGATATTAAAAAATAATTTTTATAAGGATTTCAGTGTCCTGAATCAGGATTCCTGATAAATAAATTTTTTAAATATCAAAATTTTTAAATCTAGAATTTGACAAGATTATTTTTGATGATCAAAATTTGATCTCGTGCTGAATAAATTGAAATAAATTTGAAATATTTAATAAATTTTGAATTAAAAATAAGTTTATTTCATTTATGGTCATAATTTAAAGTTTATCAAAAAAAATAAGTTTGCTAATAAAATTTGCAGCCAAGGGGGTCTAAGTTAGCTTTTACCGTACTAATATTTGGGTTGATCCCTTAAATAGTTTTTGGTATCCCGCATTGGATCGCCCTAATAATCTTTTGATTACTCCAAGTTCTATCAGATTTGGTAGCTATGTCAAAACAAAGAAAGCACCATTCACAAACTTTTCGGTTAATTGAAGCCATTTTGGCAAAATTTGGACTTTTTGATTTTTGTCAAATGAGATAACGGTAGATATGCTTCGTTTTGTAATTTGAAAGGAAAAAAACGATAAAAAATACTATTAATTACGTTTTTCAGAAAAATTAGTCGCCAGGCACGATAAGAGCCTCTCGAGAGGTAACTGACAACCATTAATTTCATTTAGCGTTTCATTAATAAGATTAATTTCATTTACAAAACTTTCTTGTTTAATTTTAACTAAAATATTGTAAAAAAATATATCTTCAACACTAAAATAAGTTATAAAATAATTTTCTTGAAAACAAATTGAGGAGCTATCTAGTTAAAACGCTCGACGAACTAATCTGATTCAATTTTTCATAAATGAGCGAGTTGTTAATTTATCGTTCACGAGCGCTTGTGTTCTCGAACACAGAGACCAAAAATTTTATGATTTTATACTTATCAGACTTAAGGGGGTGGTCATGTCTGATTTTAATAAGCTTAAGAGGCATAAAATGCTCCAAATTGATAGAGGTGATATAAGTTTACTAATACCCAATATCCAAAAATTTTTTTCGAATTTTCGGCACTTTTTGGATTTTTTTCTAAGTATTTTTTTAAAAGATGAAGTTAAAAAATAACGTTTGCTCGAATTGCCACTAAAACTTCAAAATATTCGACTTGAGTAGGCAACTTTCTCATCAGTGTTTTTACAGTGTCTTTTGGAGCCTACTGTCGAAAAATTGAAGCCTTTTTTTTTTTCGGAAATTTTTCGGCCACATGACCGCAAAAAATATATTTCGAGTTTAAGCTCGAAATTGCAAAAAAGCTCTCGATTATCTCTTGCATATTTTTCTCTGAGGAATATTGATAAAAAATTTGAGCCCATTTTCAAACATATCCTCGGGAAGATAGATTTTGAAGTCTGAAATTGTTAAAAATTGTCGGTTATTTGGCGTTCTAGAATTGTTCAGTCGCCGGATCAAAAAAAGCTCTCCATTAAAAATTAATATACTACGTTAAAGTGATCTGTGAAAATTTGAGCTCATTTGATATACGTCTGGGAGGAGATAGATTTTTGAAAGTTTTGAATGTCACCTTGTTACGATACTGTACCTATTGGTGTAATGGTCAAAAATAATTTGTGATGTACTTTTTTGCAAGATTAAGGATAGATCTACAAATTGGCATTTTTGGAATTATTGCACAGGTTCAGATTTTTCTGAAATAGATCTGGCAAATGCAAATCAGACATGACCACCCCCCTTAAAAGCTGCATAATAAGATAAAAACAACTTGATACACAATTTCCAATTTTTGGGAAATTTTTAACTTAAATTAAGATCAAAAAGATATAGATAATTACACTGGGTGTACCCTTATTCGTACGCACCCTTATCCGAACGATTTTTTGGAAAGTTGATGAAACAGCCTTATCCGTACGCCGCGGCGCGCCGTTATCCGTACGGTAAAAATTAGTAAAGAATTTTCTCGATTTTTTTATTTTAACAAAAATAAATGAAATAAATAGCTAACTTGGCACGTTTTAAGAACTATCATTGTGAACACATAGACTTCACAATGCAAATAATGAATTTCTACATTTTTTTTTCTTGGTTGGATATCCGATGCAAAATCTCCAGCTGACATTCGTTTTCGTCCATTATTTTTTACTGAATTTACAGCAGCAGGCAAGTCGACGGATTTTCCAGGGACAATAGTCAAATTATTGATACAACTTGTAATTTCACTGGTCACGTTCAAATCTTGAATGGGAACAGATTTGTTTTGTAAATTTTCAATAATTTTTTTTGATGTTTCTGAAATATGAATCTCGACATCAAAGTTATCTTCTAAATTGGAAATAATCTGTTCAATTTCGGTCGGAGTAAGGTCGATGTCAAGATTAACATCCAGTAAACCAGAAGATTTTCAGCAATGCTGGGTTTGTTTTCGACTGATTTTTAGCTGAATTTCATTCATTTTCTCGATTTTTTAAGTTTATCCTGCTTTTAAAATTTGAATCGTTCAGAATCTGTTTATACTCGACTCGAGTAACTCGAGCATGATTTTTGATCGTATTTTTCATGCTTTCTTACCCGGTATTGCTTCCAAGGATCTTAGTATTTCCTTTTTTCTCCAGATACTTTTGCTAGTATACTTTGCCGACAGTCGACTCATAACTCCTGCCATATAATTCGATAATTCAGACAGCAAGCATTCTGGGTTCTCTACGCTGTAAGTTATAATTTTCACCTGTAAAGGTAATGTCGCGACATGTCGGCCTCTTCAATTTCTTTGACATTTTTCTCTGATTATTTTAAACGAAAATTAAAGAAGTCAAAATTCCTATNGATTGGCAATTATAGGCAGCAGGATAACAAATTTCGAAATATCAAAGATGATTTCAGGATAGTTTTTAAAGATATTTAAATAAATTTTCCGAATACAATGTATAAATAAGTAACTGCAGTCAGAAATCAACACTGTAATAAATGGAAATCAATATAGATCATTACCAGTTGTTTTTACGGGAGCGTGCTTTCCGTACCCAAATTGGTCTGCATTATCTTTTTTTATTCAGACCAATTTGGGTACGGAAAGCACGGGCGTGCTTAGCGTACCCAAATTGGTCTGAATCGAAAATGTGTTGTGAAAAACGCAACGCCATGGTTATGCGTCATTAGGGTGGTTGAGGAATTTCACCGACTGCACTGGAGCACAGTGATAGGCATAACTTATGCCGCATAAGTAGGGTCAGTACAGGGAGACTTATCTGCAAAACGAAACCCCTCAGTACGGATTCTTTGAGTTTTCGTGACGCGATCGGTATGATCACAATAAAAAATCGATAATAAATGAACCTTTATAGCGCCTTTCAGAGCCCGGAAGGTTGTTTTTGCATACTCATATTGTGACCACTTGGAGGCTCCAATTTTTTTTTTCACGGTCGGAATCATTCTTTTTGAGAAAGTTTTAGCCCATTAACTCAAAGAATCCGTACTGAGGGTTTCGTTTTGCAAATAAGTCTCCCGGTACTGACCCTACTTATGCGGTCTATCACTGTGCTCCAGTGCAATCGGTGGAATTCGTCAACCACCCTCATGACGCATAACCATGACGTTGCGTTTTTCACAACATATTTTCGATTCAGACCAATTTGGGTACGGAAAGCACGGGCGTGCTTAGCGTACCCAAATNCGTCATCTACAAGGTGTCATGGAGCACAGTGATATCGCAGACGCACTTTACATAAATTTATTGCAGTTTTCATTTGTCATTTTGTATTTATTACTGCATAAGCTCAAATTTGGCGTCGTTAATTAAAAAACTCTCACAGAACATTTGCAGTCTTTTCACTTATGATGATTCATCATTGATGAAACTTTTGACATGCATATTATCTGTTGCGTTCAGAAACGAAAATATGAGAGAAAACCTTACAAACAGTATGTAACATAGTGTAGGTTAAGGGGGTCGGTGCATTTTGACAGATACGGATATGGACTTTTGATGAAAAACTTTTAACTGGGTTTATATATTCTTCTCAATATATCATCAAAGTAATGCTCCATAATCCAGGCAACTTTTGTAACTACAGAATTTTTGAATTATTGCTTTTTAAGAAAATTTTGAGCTCGAATTAAACTTTTCGAATTCGAAAAATTATGAGAAATTTTTGAAAAAAGTTCCGAACATTATCAAAAAAATGCCTTATTTTTGTCCAAAAATTTTTTTTTCATTATTTGTTTCAAATCAACGAAAAACACTCTTCAAAATCGCCACTTTAACTTTTTGTGTAGGTGACCACATATTTTTTCTATGCTATTTGAAAAATCATATGACATTTTTTTG
>SCLH01002045.1:127356-138876 GCA_004367855.1 Oikopleura vanhoeffeni
TTACAGTGTAAAGTCTCTTCACTTTTCTCAAAATAAAAATTTGAAAGCGCTAAAACTAAAAATTGATATTTTAAGTTGAATTAACTCGTAGCATGGCGGACCATTTCTGAGCCCGTTGGCACTTTTTGGTCGACCACTTTTTCAAATCAAGCGTAAAGGCGAAGTTTTAATACCAACATATTATGTTTTTGGGAAAAAAATTGGACAAAAACACATTCAAAGGCAGGTACCCCTTTAAAGGGGTACTCCTTATGGAAAAAGACAATTTTGTGTTTTTTGCGGCCAAATATCTTAAAGACTACATATTTTAGCATCCAATAATTAAATATAATGTAATATTTGGACTAAAATTTTAAACCCGGAAATATAACTAAAGATCACTGATTGCTGGACCGATCAGGAACGAGCTTCAAAATAGAGTAATATTTTGTCTTAAAAAGCCTACTCCTTCGTGAGTTTTGAAGATAGGAAAATAACGTTGAAATTTTATTAACCACAAAATACGTTCGCAGGTCTGTCACTATCGTTTCAAAAATTTAAAATAAATTTGTTCCAGAATAAGCAAAAAACGGTTTTTGAGCTGATTTTCAGGGTCTCACGCAAAAGCCTACTCCTTCCTGGATTTTTAAGATAAACAATTGTAACCTGTATGATTGAATGGCTGATGACTTTGCGGAGAGCTGTTACTATCGAAACCTCAATTGTTGTGTTTTTTCTTTCCGAAAACGATACTTTGAATTACTGAAAATCCATAAATTTTGATTTAATTGCTAAAATCAAGTCGATATATTTTCAAAACGATGAGAAAGTACTTTTCTGGCAAAGTATGGGGACAAAAATACCACCGGTTTGTTTGAAATTGTCCATATTTTCAGAAACAAAAACATAAAAATAAAGTTGTGAACATTTTTGTTTGACCCTAAATTCATGAGGGGTACCCCTTAACTACCTTTAACCAATTTATAATGTCATATGATTTTTCAACGAGCATATAAAAAATATGTGGTCACTTACTCGAAAAGTGAAAGTGGCCATTTTGTAGAGGTTTTCTGGTTGATTCGAAACAAATAATTAAAATAAAAAATTAACGAAAAATAAGAAAAATTTTTCATAATTTTCGGAACTTTTTCCAAAAATATCTCAAAATTTGACGAATTCGAAAAGTTAAATTCGAACTCAAAATTTTGTAAAAAAGCAATAATACGAAAATTCAAAAATTACAAAAGTTGTCTAGATTGTAAAACATAACTTTGCTGGTATATTGAAGGGAATATATATACCCAGTAAAAAGTTTTCCAACAAGCGTCCATATCCGGATCTGTCAAAATGCACCTTAAGGGTGTGGGTGTCGCAGATTTTGACCTTTTACGAAGCTATTTTTGGATAAACTAGCAGAGCTGATATCCCAAAAACGTATGTTTCTTGAAGAACAACTCTTCACGATGATTTCTAATTTAACAATAATCTGATACAATCCCACCTACGCCGACACCTACGCTTTTAAAAATCTCCCTAAAAAATCACTCAATACGTATTTTCACCTTCAATTTGCATCATTTTTCGAATGTGTCACTTTCAAATCCAGGGAGGAGATACATTTTGATTGAGACTCTTAAATAGGGTCAAAATACTGTTTTTTGGTGATTTTGAAGCTAAATCTAAAAAAATTGGACAAAACTCTCAATACTGATCTGCACGGATTATTCAGCTGCACATACATATAAGTTTTGAATGTGTACCTCAAAAAACCAGGGAGGAGATACATTTTGAAAAATAATTTTGTCAGTTTTGTAAGCACGTTTCTAATCGGACGAGCCATATCTCACTTTCGGTATTTTTTAAGGATGCAAGATTTTTGTTCAAATATATTAGAAAAAGATAATATTTGATTCAAAGATTTGTACTTTTGCGTCACTTGGCCATTGCAAACTTTGTTTTTTGCCTTTAAATGCGACGACCAGCCCCTTTAGGGGGGTTTTCAATGGCCAATTATCGCAAACTTACAAACTGTTACAAAGAATTACCTCTAACCAATGTATTTGAGCACAAATCTTGCATCCTATAAAAAAGTCGAAAGAAACGGATGCCGCGTCCAATCAGAAAAGTGCTTACAAAACTGACGGGATTATTTTTTCAAAATGTATCTCCTCCCTGAGTTTTTAAGGTACAACAATGATTTATGACTTTAATCAACCGCACAGAACGTTGGCAGATAAATACGTTGAGTTTTTGGACAAATTCTTGGATTTGGTCTCAGTATCATCAAAAAACAGTATTTTGACCCTTTTTAGGGGTCTCCATCAAAATGTATTTCCTCCCTGGATTTAAAAGTGACACATTCGAAACCTACATGAATGTGCAGCTGATTAGTCCGTGCATATTAGTACGTTGAGTTTTGTCAAAATTTCTGACTCATTTTTCTGTAAATCGTTTTTTTGTTTTCCAAAAATTGATAAATTTAAATTTATTACAAACAAAATGTTTTTGGAACCCTCAAAAAGTGCTTTCCTGACTGGTTTTAAAACACTCAGGTGCAGATACGTAATAGAACATTCCGTGCAGGTGGAGATTGAGTACTTTTTGAAAAAAAAATACTTTTTCGGCAGACCTTCTTGTTTGATTATACGGTCACGTGATTATTTTTGGGCTATGCTGTATGTATGTATGTATTGTTTATTTGCTCGCTATTACTGAAAGCAAGGCTTACTTTATACAGGTCAAATAATGTCACAGATAAGACGTACGATTTCAGTTTTTTTAAAAGTATAATTAATATTTTAAATGTATAAATTCAGACATAATAAATATTTTCAAAGCAGAGTTCGTGAACAAAAATAGTATATAATTCTGAAACACTCCGAACCATATTAACCTTTGTACACAATGACCGGCCGTTTCCGAAGTTTAAGTCTCATAGCCAAAAGTCTGATAGGCTTTTGGTTGTTCTGAAACTATAATGGCGCTCCACATGTTAGCCAAATGAGGCCCAATTCCACAAAATGATATAATCGTAAGACAAATAATTTCAGTTTACGAAACGTTTTCTCTCTACTAATCAGCTATGAAGTGATTTACTTCAAGTGACAGCTCAGATGTAATACTGATAACTTTTTATATTATAAAACATATTTTATTTCGCGATTGTTTATATTTTTCATTTTCGTGATATAGTCATCTTTGATGTAACGTTGTCGTCTAACAGATGTTCCTTTTAAGTGGATTATAGTGTGTTTATTATTTCAAATGGATTAAGTTATTTTTTTTCGTTGTTATTGGTGTTTTTTTGCTAAATCTGTGAGCAGCAGACAGTATGGTGGGAACCATCGTTATTGCGTTGGATCAAAGATCGACACTTAGAAAGATCATTCTTTTAGTGTTTATTTGTTTATGAATATGTGTCATGTAAAACTTTGAGCTTTTTTAGAAGAGAGACCCTCTTTTTTGCCCATGGTGTGGTAATTCGGGCTCAAGTTGCACACCTCTTCCCTTTTATGTTTTGCCGATTGTATACTGTTAAGTTTGATTTTACTGTAAGTATCTAAGATGTGAAGATAAATTTTAACCTTTATGTTTTTGGATTAGTTTAATGTTTTCGACTTTTTGTAGATTCATGTTTATTTCTCACAGTCATCAGATATTGTTACGTTTTCACTTAGTTTTAATTGTTTTTGTTTAAGTGGGGTTTACTTCTCATGGCCTGCGATGTCGCTTGGCAAAAATCGATCAAATTTGCTTATTGTTCTTTTTATCTTTTCCCTGAAAATAGTTGACGACATATTTAATAACAAATGTGTGTAGTAATTTTTTATCTATTTAATCCGCGTAGGGAAAAGTTCTTTTTCATGCGTTTTTGTAAATATAGTCTGCGATTTTAATCAATATTTATGTAGATTTTCGGTTAACTCCTAATTCGTTCAGTTTTCTTCTGTTGCGAATCAAAAAAACATATAAAATGTGGAGTTTTCGTACAGTAATCGCTCTCCTCCGCGAACTTCATTGGCTCTTTGATTCATACTATGGCGTTATATGACTTCATTAATTGAGTTCAAATTTTTGCTGAAAAATCTAGGGAGGAATGTTGTTTGCGCCAAGACCCTCAATAATCAGGCTCAAAAACGTTTCTGTCTATTCTGGAGCGAATTTATAAAATGTTTGGAACCGAAAGTAACATAGACTGCATAAAGTATTTGTATGTGCTGGATAAGAAGCTACTGAACAAATTTTCTGAACCTACAAAGAACTCACGAGGAATAGGCTTTTTTTGCGGAGAAATATGACTTCTATTGTCTTGAAACTGCGTTCTGATTGGTTCGGAGCACAGTTGATTTCTAGTGATCTTATAGGTTCAGGATGTTAAGTTATTCGTCAAGCTATTTAACAGTTCGTATTGTAACTTTTGGGTTCGCACAATGTGTAGTCTTTTAATGATTATTTGCTCTAGAAAACACAAAATCATTTTTCCCATGAGGGAGTACCCCCTTATAATAAATTAATAAATTTGGATTTGAAACAACATGTTCGCGAAACACATGCCCAGAGTTCATCTTGATTGCTCACATGTCTATGACTCCTCAAGGTCTATGGCAAGATAAGTTAATCGACGAAAGATTGACTAGTGTTCTCTGGAAAGATGATAGTATGCAGAAAGATGAATTATAAGTATTAAATAATCGCGAAATAAAAGTATGTTGTTATAAATATAAATTATCAGTATTACAGTTCTGAGCTGTCACTTTGAAGGTAAATCACTCATAGCTGATTAGTCAGGTAAAAACGTTTCGTAAACTAGAATTATCTTTGTGCTCTTTACGATTTATTCATTGATGTGGAATGGGCCTCATGTGCTAACAGGGAGCGCCATTATAGTTTAGAGACAACCAAAAGCCTATCAGACTTTGGCTATGAGACTTAAACTGTCGGAAACGGCTGGTCATTTGTTGCACAAAGTGTTATATGGTTCGGAGGTTTCATGATTATTAGTACTATTTTTGTGCACGAACTCTGCTTATTGAAATTAATTATTATTTCATGTCGAATGTAGTATACATGTTAAAATTTAATTATAACTGTTTAAAAAAGAACTGTGAAATCGTTACGTCTTATCTGGAATTCATTTGACCTCGGTATGAAAGTAAGCCTGCTTTCAGTTAATTAGCGAGCAAATTAACAATGACATACATACTAGCAGCGATAGCCTCAAAAATAATCACCGTGTGACTGGATAATCAAACACAGAACGTCTGCCGAAAAAGTATTTTTGTTTTCAAAAAAGTACTTCAATCCGCGCCCTTCTACGGTAATGTCTATACGTAGTCTGCACGCTGAGTGTGGTTTAAAACCTATTGCGTCAGGAAAGCACTTTTGTTAGTGGTTCCCAATATACATTTTGTGTGTGTAATAAATTTGAAATTTTATTCAGTTTTGGGGACACAAACAAAATAACGAATTATCAGAAAATAGAGTCAGAATTTTGTATCAAAATCTTCTCACGTACGGTAATTGCACGGTAACTAATGCAGGCGGTTCCTGCTATTTGTTTGTATGTTGTTCGAATGTGTCTACTTTTTTGAATCCTTGTGGAAGGAAGAGTCAGTGATGGAGACCTCTAAAAAGGGGTCAGATAAGCGTTTTTGTTGATGATACTTTGTTGGACCAATCCCTAAGAATGGTGTGTCCAATAAACTCAAGACGGTATTTATCTGGCCTAATCTTGTTTCTTGGTGCGGTGATTAAGAGCATATAAATCATATTGTGTAGCCTTAGAAAACTATCAGGGTAGTTGAGAGATCGATTGTTGAAAAGAATAATTCCTGTTCAGTGTTGTAGAGCACTTTTGTCTGATTGGAACGCGGCATCTCCTGTCGACTTTTTGGAATGACATCGTCAAGTGATTTGTGGCTCAGATATCATTGGTTGAGGTAATTCTGTTTGGTATTCAGTTTTGTAATGTGTTTTTATTGCGAAATGCTCTAGTTGCATAAGACCCCCCTTATATAGTGTGGCTGTTGTCTGTTTTTTTGCATTTTAACGGCGAGAAAAAATCAAAGGTTTTCAATGGCCTGTAAGTTAGCGTCAAGACCCCTCGCTACAAAGTTCCTTTGGATATCCAATTATCTTTTCTAATATTATTGAACTAAAATTTTGCATCCTAGAAAATACCGAAAGTGAGTAGTATGGCTCGTTGTCTCGATAGATACCGTGCTTTATCATAAACGGACCATTCTATTTCGAAATCATTGTATGTTCCGCCGTTTTTTGTAGGTGATGGGCAGAATTCTATAATCTTTGATTATGTACTGTGCAGCTCTGAATAACTCGTGGCTAGTATTCTAGTATTGATGAGTGTTTTTGTCCTTAAGTTTTTTTAGATTGCTTTCAAAAATTCACTAAACCAACAGTAGTTGAGCCTATTACGAGTCTCAATCAAATATGTAAAGCTCCCCTGGAGTTGAAAGTGGACCACATGCGATAAAAATGATCTGCATTAATTGAAGGTGAAAATTATCGGTAGTGATTTTGATGTTTTTTAGGGAGAGTTAAGAGCGGGTAGGCTGTCGGCGTAGTGTGGGATTTGATCAGATATTGTAAATTAGAAATCATCGTGCAGAGAGTTGTCCAAGGAAACATAACGTTTTGGGGATTCAGTTCTCTGCTAGTTTATCAAAATAGCTTTGCGTAAAAGGTCAGAACATCGCCGACACCTCCCACCTAAGGTGCAATTTTGAAAGAGTCGGATATGGAGTACGCTTGGTTTGAGTGATAAACTTTACTGGTATAATATAGTTTCCCTTCAATAGGAGCCATGCAAAGTGAGGGTTTTACAAGTCTGAGACAACTTTTGTAATTTGTGTAATTTTCGTAATATTGCTTTTTGGTAACAAAAGTTTGATGTCGAATTTAACTTTTCGAATTCGTCAATTTGAGTATATTTTGGAAAAAGTCTCGAATAATTCATGACAAATTTTTTCTGATTTTTCGTTATATTTTTGATTTTATGATTATTTGTTTCGAATCGAACAGAAAATGCTGCTACAGAAATGGCCATCTTTACTTTCGAGTAATGTTTGACTCACAGTATTTTTACTATGGTCTCGTGTGAAAAACATATGGACATTATAAGTTTGGTTAAGCGGTAGGTAAGGGTACCCCCAACATGATTGGGTCAAACAGAAATGTTGTACCAACTTAGGTTGTTAGTGTGTTTTTGTGTTCTTGAAATCATTGGACATCTCAAACAACGTCTGGTGGTATTGTGTTGTCCCCATACTTTGCCAGAAAAGTTATTTTCCTCATCGTTTTTGAAAGGTATCGACTTGAGTGTAGCAAGTATATATCTAAAAATTTATGGATTCAGTAATTCAAAGGGTATCGTTTTTCGGAGAAGAAGATAACATCAACAATTGTAGGTTTCGAATATGTAGATCAGCTCTCACGTAATTATGTCGATTCAGTCGCTATCAATGCATATCGGTGTTTAGCTAATTGTGTTTACTAAAGAATCCAGGAAGGAAGGCGTTGCGTTGAGACGCCTGAAATGCAGCTCAAAAAAACCGTTTGTGTTGCTTATTCTGGAAAAATTATTTTAAATTTTGAAACGTATAGTGACAGATCTGTGCGTATACTGTAAATTTTGTGGTTAATAAAATTCTCAACGCGTATTTTTCCTACTTCAAAACGTGCACGAAGGAGTGGTCTTTTAAAGTTACAAAATTTACGCATTGGAAGTCTCGGTTCCTCTGTCTGATCGGGTTTCCGCAATCAGGTGATCTTTAGGCATATTTTCCGGTTAAAATGGTTTAGTCAAATATACATTAATATGTAAGTCTATTGGATGTCTAAAGATGTAGTCGTTCAAGGATATGGTCCGAAAAAACACAACAATTCGTCTTTTCCCATAAGGGGTAATCCCTTTAAAGGGGTACCTTGGCCTTGAGTGTTTTGGTCCCATTTTGTTGCCCATAAAGACATAATTATGTTTGGGTTTAAACTTCGCCTTTACGCTGCTTATGTGTTAAAGTGGTCGACCAAAAAAGTGCCAATCTTTGTGGCGGCAGAAGATGGTTGCCGCCATGTCTAACGAGTTATTCACTGTAAACATTATGGATCTAATTGTTTTAGTTTTATAGCGTCTTGTGCAGAAGTTTTATTTTGAGAAAAGTGATGATAGCTTTAACACGTAAGGGTAAAAGTATATGTTTCTATATGTTATTAAATTCATGATAAGAAAATGAAAATATGATATAGCTTGATAAGTATGATTTCGACGGTCACGATGTTGCACGACGACTTAAGGGGTGCCGGTGCTTATTTTGACGAGAGTTTGCACTTTTTGCATTTTTTTTGGTCTTGATGTGGTGTAAACTTGTTGACACTTGTATAATTTTCGAATATTAAAAGTTTTTCAACATCGTGAAGTTGCCACTTTGGAGCTCACTTGTAAATTCTGAATTTGTTTCAGTCGTATTTTTTTACTTTAAATCGTTCTTTTGCAAAAAACAGTCAAATAAACGCGCGTTTTGCTAGGAAGGAGGTGGTTCTATGAATTACTTTAAACATTTATTTTTTCTATTTATGGTAGATGTAGAAACTTCCAGGAAGAAACGGCTCGAACCCCGCATCGAAAATTTCTATAATTTTTAAAGTTTTATATGATGCTACGGTCAATATAAAATTCTCCGAAGAACAGACGAAAAAACAAAGTTTTAGGTGCACATGTTCGAATAGAAATTGTATTTTCATGAGTTTAATGTATTTTTAAATTTATCGTGGGGATTGAAGTCGGTTCTATCCAATAATCATCTCGGTGAAGATAGTTTTTTAATTTTGTGGATAAAATGACGGCTAGCTTAGATTCGTTCGCAAACCGATATTTCATGTCAGTATAAAGGTAGTGATTCGCGAGTCAAGAACAAGAGCAAAAAACAAACGAAACATATTTGAATTCAAAATTAAAGTAGCCTATCGTCGTCATAGTTCCAGCTAAGAACCAAAAATTAGAGTTTATGTATAAAATTTGAATCCATAAATGGGAAAATTTGCCAATATTTGTAACAAATAGTCGACCTGAAGTTCAAAAAATGTCATAGTATGATTGTCAAGATAGCATAGGAGAAATATGTGGGGCACTCTTACACAAAAAGTTAAGGGTGCGATGTTTGATAGAGTGTTCGTTGATTTGAAACATATATGAATGAGAAAAATAAAGTAATTGTGTTGACAAAATAGCATTTTTTGATAATGTTTGCGGGTTGAACTTTTTTTCAAAGAAATTCTCATAATTTTTCTTGCGTATATCGAAAAGGTTTACATTCGACTCAAATTTGTCTAAAAGGGGCTAGAGATACAAGGAAAATGTCCTGTAGTTTACATAAATGCCTGGATTATGAGCATGTACGTTTGGAGGATATATTGAGAAGCTTTAATATAGTAAACTCGCAGTTAAAAGTTTTCATCAAAAGCCAATATTCCGATTGGCAAGCAGGGCATCTCGACGCTCTCCCTTTAAGCTAACACTATTGCTTTTACATATCTGTTGGGAAGGTTTCTGCTCAGATTTTCGTCTGAAGCGCAACAGATAATATCATTGTCAAAGATTGGGTTCATCAATGAGAATCGGACGATATGGTGAAAAGACGCAAATGATTCGTGAATTTTTTTAATTACGATCGCGCCAGAGATATCGAGCTTATGCGAGTAATAAATTATTCTAAGATGCCAAATGAAAACTGCAATGAATTTGTATGTAACACCGAGTCGGTGTTATGGTGGTATCTCACATTTCTGTTGGTACGCTAAGGCAAGTTTTTTTGCACGTTGCGTTTCGCGTACCCGCAATGGTCTGTGCATTATTTTATTCCGAACTCTGTATTTGGGTACGTGCTAAGACACGTTCCCGTGCTGGTGTCCGTACCCGAATTGGGTCGGAATCCGAGAAAAGGTTGGAAATAAGACGGCAACGGTCTATGGTTGAGTGCGTCATTATTATGGGTGGTTGAACGACCACCGATTGCATTCGGAGCACAGTGATAGAGCCGCAGAAGGTAGGGTCAGTACCTTTGGGGAGTACTATTGCTAAGCGGAAACCCTGCAGTAACGATGTTTGAGTTAAGTGGGCTTAAAACTTCTGCAAGATAAGAATATTCGTCTGATCGCGTGAAAAGAAAATGTTGTGTGAGCCCCAAGTGCACAATAGAGTATTTGCAAAAAACAGACCGTTCGGTGCTCGTATAAAGTGCGCTATATAAGTGTCATTATTATCGGTTGTTTATTGTGATCATATCCGATCCGCGTCTACGAAGGACTTCAAAGAATCTTCGTACTGAGGGGTTCGGTTTTGCAGGGATAAGTGCCCGTAGCTGACCCTATTCTTTATGCGGCATAATGTATTTGCCTATTCTACTGGTGCTTTCTATATGTGCGCCGGGTGAAATTCGCTGAAGCCACCCTATATGACGCATAACCATGGCGTTGCGATGTTTTCGACACACGATTGTTCGATTAGACCAATTGGGTGTACGCTAAGTTCACGGTCCTCGGCTTTCCCGTACCCAAATTGGTTCCTGAATAAAAAGATAATTGCCAGGAACAATTTGGGTAGCGGAAAGCGAGGTGCTCCCTGGAAATACAACTGGAATGATCGCTAATTGATTCCATGAGTGACAGTGTGTGATGGTCTGACTGCGGTTACTTATGTTATACATGTATTCGGAAATGATTTATTTTTAAATTATCTTTAAAACTATCCGTGAATATCATGCTTTTGGATTATTTCGAAATTGGTTATCCTTGGCTGCCTACATAATTGCTCAATTCGGCTTATCGTAGAAAATTGCGTTCAAGAATGTTTAAGTAATTAAATAAAAGCGTGTCTAATTTCCGCCTCCGGCAGGCCCCGTCGGCAATGGATAACAATCTACCTTTCGGAGTGTCGAGATTTTTTGTTTTTACATATATCTAAGTTCAATATCAGAGTCAATTAAAGGTAATTATGAAATTGTAGAATTAACGAAAATGAGAATCTGCGAACTTTATTGATAATATAAAGCAACTGGGTTATTTTAAATTCATATTGAGTAGATGCAAAATAGAATAGATGAAAACAACAGGTAACTGGTGATATATGTGATAATTGGATGTGTTATTTAAGTATGTTTATTTCGGAGTGTAATAACGTGTACATTGGTATATTTTCCAAAGTTTCCTGTCTTGAGAATTAATTTCGGGATGAAAGTTATGCTTTGTCAGATATTCGGGATCAAAGGATCGCGATCTTCAGGACAGCTAAAAAAGTCAAGCAAGATAACTGAACGTATATATATATATTTATCGTAGATTCAAGGTTTTGGGTTAAAAACTTATATATTTCTGGTTAATTCTTGTGTGTAATTTTAGGTTTGTCCGAGGAGGGAATTTGATCTTAAGATGATCAAAATAAAAGTTTTCATTCCGAACTTTTAACTTATTCAAAAATCTCAAAAAAAAATATTATTATACTTGAAAGGTACGCTTCTTCTCTGCAGC
>SCLH01002045.1:138897-155415 GCA_004367855.1 Oikopleura vanhoeffeni
CTGATTGATCTTGAGTGGTACTGCCCAACATTATGGAAAGTCTAAATATTTAAAAAAATAACCATTGTCTATACTCTGTAGGAACAGGATAGGCAATAAACCGGACCCGCATAATAAATTGCCTATACTTTACCGCCGATTTCATAAGCGTTTCTGAAATTTACCGTTTTATCCGTCAGATCTGTCGGTCGAGGGCCCTTACCTTCATGGGACTTTTATACAGGATATGTTAATAATAACATTTGCATGAATAATCTAGATAGTATAATCTTGACAGTCCGGACCGTTCTGATAGTCTTCGGCTTAGGCTACTAATGGAAACGATTTTTTCATAATACAAAAAAGGTGAAAAACCAGTCTCAGAATTCGAACCCAGCTTTATGAGAACATTATACGCCAAATCATTTATAATCCTGTTACTCAAAGAACGGTTTAAATCGATTGCAATGTCAAATAAATGATCATTACGGTGTATCCAAACTCAAATATTTATTGGATGTTATCAAAAATTATTATACACCTTTAATTGATTGCAATAAATTTAACAAAAATTTATAATTCGATTATCGATAGGGATTTTAGACTTCAGGGCCATTCAAACACCGTATTTGATAATTCAGTTCAAATAATTTAGAGTCGGACAAATTCAATAATTTTTTTTGCTCAAATAACAAGGTTAAACTGATTATTTAGCTAAAGCTGATACGGTATCAGTGATACCCCTATTGAATTTAAACTTCCAATGTTGCTTCTTGTGCATACAGAGCAGATGTTCGATTGTGTTCGATTCAATTCAATTCGATTCACGGCGTCCGCCGCCTTTTTTAAAATTAGTCCATTATTACGGGTTTTTAAAATTTAATCAATATTTAAATTTGAAAACTTTTTTCGAACCGATTTCGAAAAAAAATCCATTATCAATTCATTAAAAAATAAAATTTTATTTAATTTATATTAATATTTTTATTCTGTCCCTTCTCGTTTGTAGGCCTGACCAGACTCGTCAGACCAAGTTGACAGCAAGATCAATGGCTTTATCTCAAAAAATGTTTTTCAAAAAAGTTTTTAAGACTTTTTCTCATAGAGCATAGCCCGAAAAATCACGAGACCTACGTATAAATTTGATTAAAGAATATGACAAAACCAGACCCTTATTTCTCGCGAAAAATAAGAGCACGTTAATCCGCCAAAAAATTTAATTTTTGGAACCGGAATTCATTCGGCATTTGAAAATGACTCATCTGATTTAGTTTCCTAGATGGCTCAAAACTGACACGAATAAATCTAGTGAATAATACATGAAATAAAGAATTGGTCTGAATGAATTATTTTTTCAATTTTTTTTTGAGATAACTGAAATTATTTGAATTATAATAAATAATTTCAATTATCTCAGAAAAAAAAATAAGAAATATTTCGATTCGGACCAATTATTTTTAATGTTATTATTCACTTAGATATTTGCTGCTCAGTTTGGTTATCTTGGAAACTAAATTCAGATAAGTCATTCCAAATGCGAATGCATTTCCGATTCAAAATTATTTTTTTTGGCGGGATAATTTTTTTTGGCGGATTAACGTTGCCCTGGAAATAAGGTCACGTGACGATTGAACAATTTTTTAATGTGAAAAGCTAAGATTATTGTTAATAATTTCTGCCGAAACCTTTCTCGACTTAATTTGAGTTACTTTTGTAAGGTCACATGATATTATTTGAACTTTTGCTGTAATTAAAAAAGGTTTTAAAACTTATAAAGATTTCTCCTAAATTTTGGCAAGAGCTGATTTAAAGTACTTTTTGAAAAAACAGTACTCTTTTGTCCAATCTTATTACTTTGATTATACGGTCACGTGATGCATTTTAGGCCTATGCTTGTAATGCAATAAAAGTCTTAAGATTTTTTAAAGATAACGTTCAAAGGTTTTTTGTGGTGATTACAAATTTTTTTGCAAAAAAAATAAGTCTTGTAATACAGTTTAAAAAATTTTAAAAAAAAAAACGCCACAATTAGTGTTTAAAAGTTTATCGATAATTTTGTGAAATGATTGTGTTCTTTGGAAAATTAACAAACCATTTTGAAAAAAAAGAGAACAAATTTGACAAAACTCTTCTTAGGTGATCTACACGAACGTTCATTTCAGCTACACATTCAGTTGCGGTTGATTCTGCGATTCTGTCCGGTTAATTAAAGTCACAAATTTTCGTTTATTTCTCGAACTTCAGCAAGAAATTGGCAGAAACAGCGACTGGGACCTCCTTAATAGGTGAATCACTCTATAACAAAATGCAAAAAAATATTTCTTAGGCAGATATTATTGAGCGCTTAGTTGTTTAAATAACAGGACGATTGGAAATACAGAAATTTCAAAGCTTCAAAAATGGGTTATCCACTGTTTTTTTAAGCTATCTTGTAGGAAAATTTTTTCTGGCTCTATTTTTAGATCCAGATTTTTTTATGTTCACAAAAAAAAAAAAAAAAAACGGTTAAAAGGTACGAAAAGTGAACCTTTTAGTTCCTCGGGTTCTACGGAGTTTAAAATAGCGGTTCACAAATAAAATAAGCTGCTCGACGGGAGCGTGCTTTTCCGTACACAAAATTGGCCAATCGACTTTTTTTGTCCTCCCTATATACGAGGTTGGTACGGAAAGCACGCCCGTGCTTCCGTACCCAAATTGGTCTGCATTATTTTTTGTTATTATTTTTATATTATTCACAAATTGGCTGAATGAAAAATTATGTTTTGAAAAACGCAAAACGTCCATGATTATGTGTAATTAAGATGTGGTTGAGGGAATTCCAACGACTGCACTTGAGCCAGGCATAGGCATAACTTTCTGGCCATAAGTCGGGGGTCAGTACCGCAGACTAATCTGCGAAAGCTTGTTTTTTCATGCACTAATTGTGGACCACTTGGAGGCTCCAAAATTTTTTTCATGGTCGGAATCATTCTCTTTGAGAAAGTTTGACCCAATAAACTCATAGAATCCGGCTAAGGATGTTAGTTTTGCAGATGAGTCTCCTGGAGGACTGACTCTACTTATGCGGGCATAAGTTATTGCGGCATAACTTATGTCTATTTACTGTTGCTTCAGTGGGCAGTCGGTGAAATCCTAAACCACCTAATGGACGCATTTAACCATGCACGATGCGTTTTTCACAAACATATTTTTTTATTCAGACCAAGTTGGGTACGGAAAAGCACGGGCCGACACTAGCCACCGACTCGACTTTCGACAGCCAAGGGTTATTTCCAGGGGCCTCATTTTTTTGCAACGTTATCGGTGTACCGGCTGGATTAAATTAACCGGTTAAAAGTAGAGCTTCCGGTACCGAAAATGATATTCAATGGCGCAATTATTCGGTTTTCTCGGAAACGGTATTTCTGAACTAAAGTGTATAAGTGACCGCGAGGATGGCGCTAGAAGGCATTTATAAGCATGGGAAAATATCACTTTTCGGTTTTCACTCAGAAGTATAAATTCCCTTCTGACGCCACCTTGCGGTCACTTACTGACCCCTAATTCAAATACCGTTTACAGAAAACGCTAAGTTGCGCATCTTTGGTACATGTAAATCATTGAAGTATCACTTCCAGTACCCGAAAGTTTCACTTTACGGTTTTAGTTTTTAACCAGCCGGTACATCGGATAACGTTGAAAAAAATTTATACCGCGGTGGAGAAAACCTTGCCTGTCAAGTCCAGGCTTATTTATTGTAATTACCGCTATATTTCAACTCCCGTTGGAAAAAACCTGGAGGACTAAAAGGTCACTTTCGCACCTTTAAGGGGTATATCTGTCTGAGGTATTGAAGGCTTAGAGGCATTAAAAATGCTCCCAAATTTGTACGGGGTGATAATTAAGTGTACTAAGAACCAATCATCAAAAAAAAATTTCGAAATTTTCGCATTTTTTTCGATTTTTTTCTAAGTATTTTTTAAAAGATGAAAGTTAAAAATAACGTTTGCCTCGAATTTGACCTCACTAAAACTTTTCACAATATCGACTTGCACGAAGCCAACTTTTCATCAGTGTTTTTACTGGGCTTTCTTTTTGAGCCTACTTTCGAAAAATCGAAGCACTTTTTTTCGGAAAATTTTTCGGAAAATGACCAAAAAATCATATTCGAGTTTAGCTCGAATTTGCAAAAAAAGCTTTCGATTCATCTCTTTAAATTTTCTTGAGGAATACCTAATAAAAATTGAGCCATTTTTCAAACATATTCCTCGGGGCAGATAGATTATTGAAGTCTGCAATTGTTAAAAAATAGTCGGTTATTTTGGCGTTCTAGAATTTTCAGTTGCCGAATCAAAAAGCTCTCGTATGAAAAATTAATATTACACGTGTACTACCGTTACGTGGGTCTTGTGAAAATTTGAGCTCAATTTGATCATCCGTTCTAGGGGAGGAGATAGATTTTGAAGTTTTGAAAAATGTCACCTTGTTACGATACTGTAGCATTGGTGTAATGGTCAAAAATAATTTGTGATTGTACTTTTCGCAAGATTAAGGATAGATCTACAAATATAGCATTTCTCGGTTTTTCGTCATAAAGCTTTTAGTTTTCAGAATATATCACCGTGAATATGCTTCAATCGTGCCAGATATACCCCTTAAACCGTTTTTTATTCGGAAATAAAATTCAAAACCAAATAAAATCCTACCGTCCTTAAAATACAAAAAAATCTCTCAAGCATTAGTTTAAAAACATCGATAACCCATTTTTGAGTGTTGAAATTTCTTATTTCAAAATCGTCACACAATGACGCATGATAATGACTAAGTTTTCAACCAACTTTTAAGCAAAAAAATTAATAAAACATTTTCAGCACTAGACCTCAAAATCAACTTTGGCGCTAGTGATCAAAAAGGACCATGTTGATAGTGACAAAATTCTCCAATCAACTTTCTTTATGCCCATAGAATATAAATTATTGTTATTCGAAGTCGGAAATGTTTTTAAACAACTCGTAATCAGTAAATATCACATAAATGATAACCTTTTGAAAACAAATTAGATCTTTTTAGGCCGGGCGATTGCGCGTACTCGATCCGTTTTTATTGGATTTTTTCCCGGTACAGTAACATAGAAAAAATGTTAAGGTGGTTACCATTAAAGGGCGTTGACATTTGAATCGGACATTTACAAAATTGAGACCGTTTGCACTCCAGGAAAATGCGACATCAATAAAATAAACCCGCAGTATATACCGCGCGATTTGTCGCTATGATATTTACAAATTGTCATTGTGTGTTACCATTATGGTCGGATTGGAAAACTAACCGAGACCACCTTTCATTACGAGCCAGCTGGATAAATTCGGCGAGATTCTCAAATCGATTTAATATATCAGATTATATTCCCTCCTTTACCACGTATCCGGAATATTGGGCCCTGTGTAGTAAACGTACACCAACTAACCATTTAACTCGTAGACTTTAGACCTGGATAATCTATACCCAGACTCGAATTATGGCGATGCGTCGCCATACTATAAATCGAAGCCATATTAGCAAGTTTCATTATAAACATTTACAATTTAAAGCTTAAAATGTATGCAGCCAATTTGAAATTTACCAATTATAAAACAAAAAAATAAATTTGTGGAAACGAATTAAAAGCATTTAATAGGATAAAAAACCAAAAAGTTGCGAAAAATTACCTCCAGTTTACAGCACAAAAGTGCAAATAATAAGATGAAATTGAACCTTAATTTTGATATTTGAAACTACCTCATATGAAAACTTCAAAATGATTTTCTATCGCTCTGTTTAAAAATTAATTATATGTTTTTTGTTCAAAATTCTCTTAGTAAAAATGACTCTTAAATTTTTGTCGATTTTTATTTCTCGTGATATTTCTCTTCTATCTTTCGCCTACGCAATTCTTATGTAATCAGTATTCGGAAGTTTTGACTTCTAGAATGCTCTATTTAAACCGGAGGCCTACTAAAATGCAATAAAAGTCTTAGAAATTCGTATACAATTCTTTTAAGAGGTTACCACGTGATTTGATACTTTTAAAAAAAGCATAGTACCAGTAATTTGAAAAAAAGTACTCAATTACGGTCAATAAAATTCCAGGGTCAACTTTCAAACGCTTTTTAAGACTTTTTTCTCATTACACAAAGGTCCGAATAAAAATCACGTGACGAAATAATCAAAATAAGGTTTGAAATATGTCATAGATAAATTCTTATTCTCGAAAAAATTAAGATCACGTGACGTGTTTGGAAATATTATTATGGTTCAAAACTCTTAAATTAGGTGTTTATTGGCCCAAAAACTTTTTTTGTCGGCGTAATCTTGATCACTTTTGATTTACTTGAACCAAAAACCTTATTTCCTTATTTGAAAGTCACGGCATCGTTTTTTTGGACTTGGTGTAATGGAAAAAAGTCTTAAAAAACTTCTAAAGGAACCTTTTCACTTTTTTTTTCAAAAGTATTTAAATTCAATTTTGAAAAAAAAACACAGTAGCTATTTTGACGACCTTATTTCTTGAATATACGGTCACGTGATCATTTTCGGGCTATGGTTGTAATGGAAAAAAAGTCTTAGAATTTTTTTATCACGATGAAAGGTTTTAATTTGTGATTTCAAAAATTTTTTGCAAAAAATAAAGTACTGTTAATAGAGTAAAAATTTAAAAAAAGGCCCACCGTCATTTTATTTTCATAGTTAATAGATTAACTTTATAACTGATCTTGTCATTAATGATTAAGCGTCGTTAAAATGTGATAGTTAAATGGTGTTGGCAAACGCTGTCTCAGAATCGAGGTCTTACAGTTAAAGCCAACGTTCGCGCCAACTTTCGCGAGCCAACTTTTCGCGGAAAAAGGATTTCCATAAATGGTAATGTTTCGGGGTTTCCTTAAATGGTTTAGTTGGTGTTAGTGTGTTTTATAGTAGGGCCTGAAATATTCTGGATAGTGTGAAAGGGGGATATCTTATCATTAAGGTTGTGGGCACGACTAATTTGGGCTCTTTTCTACACATTTTCAAGCAAAGTTTTCTGAGGAAACCTGCCTTCAGAATAATTAATTTTTCTTCAAATACGTAGTACAACTCTTAAGGAAGTTGGCCAGTACTATTCAGAGCATCTGACTACCTCAACCTACGCTCATAAAATGGTTTTTAGTAGGCGTCTCTAAAGACTGAAAAGCCTACTTCTCATTCATTTCTTTATCATTTTTACTTGTTTTGCAACTTAACTTTCAAATATTAATGCGCATCTCCGAGCGTAGGAAAATTTAAAAATTTGGCTTCTAGTGGTCAAAACACCTATTGGTTAGACTTTTCAACGCTGTTTGACCACTAAAAGGCAAATTTTTAAAATTTTTCTACCGCTCGGGATGCGCCATTTATATTTTGGAAAGTTAAGTTGCAAAATTTAACAAGTAAAATGATAAGAAATGACATGAGGAGTAGGCTTTTTAGTACTTTTTTAGGAGACGCCTACTAAAAACTATTTTCTGAGCGTTTGGTTTGTTTGAGGTATTCAAGATGCCTGAATAGTACTGGCAACTTCCTTAAGAGTTGTACTAACGTAATTGGAAAGAAAAAATTAAATTATTTTGAAGCCAGCGTTTTCAGAAACTTTGGCTTCGAAATGTGTAAAAAGAACCAAAATTATCGGTGCCCCACATCCTTAATGCGCCCGGATATATGTGTACACCGCTCAACAACCGACGTGTTTAATTTCCCTGGGACCGGCTACTACATATATCCGATATTTTGGATATAATTCTTTGAGAATCTCGCCGACTTTATTTCAGCCATTTATGCAAATCTAAGGCTGCAATTTGTTTGTCTGAATTTTCCCTTTGTTTTGGTGCGTTTCTGAGATAAAATTTTTTCTGTACTACAGTTCTTAGTTTTTTGTAAATTTGATCAGCACAAAAAACATTTGACGTTGTCTTTTAAGCGGTGCCCATAAGTCCTTGCAGATTGGTACATTTTTCCAGAGCTGATATATTGAAAAGAAAAAATGTGAAATTTTTTTTTTCTTTTAATTAAAGTGGTATTCATCGTGCGAAGGTTTTAGTAATTTTTAATTCTTAACGATAAACTAATTATCTGGGAAAATATAAAAACACTTTTCACTGTACATCCAGTTTCCAACTAAACCCAAACTACAGAATTTTATGTTCGAAGACGATATTAATAAACTTCAGAACATTTTTCGGGTGTTATGCGCTAAAAAGTCTTGTTTTTAATTCTTGCACATTTTAAAAAAATTTCTTCGATATCAAAAGTTTTTTTTCATTGAAAAAATTGGTCAAAAAAATGCCAAAAAATAGAGAAAAACAACTTTTTTTGAGATAAAAACTTTGACCTTCAATTGCGTTTTTTGATATTTAAAAAATGTTTCTGACTATCACAAAAAAATGACTGCCTATAACACCCGCAATTATATTGGGAATTTTTCCACCACCATGAAAATTTTTAAAAATTTAGTGCCGAATGGCACTTATCGAGCTGTACAGCCGAGTTGTTTAAAAATTGTCATACCATAGTTTTAGAAATGATAATTCGCGGCGGACCAACCTCATTAGTTGACATAACGAGGGATTTAATAGATACAAAAAAATTAAATAAATGGATTCCACCTCATTTTTTATACAGTAAGGAATCGAAAAACACAAATTTAAAAAATTGTTGGACATGATTTGCGAAACAATTCATAATATTTCCAAAATTCGACCAAAAGATGAAAAATAGAGATTTTATGATCTTTTCAAACGGCTGTCAGGAAAAATATGTAACAGCTGGAAATGAGCCTTACCCAATATAGATTGTAGGGCGTTTTTGAAAAAAGTTTTAAAGTGCTTTCGTTTTTTACCCCATCAGATTTAAATACAGTTAGTTTACTCTGTGTTAGAGTTACCCTATTGGAGTTGCCTTTATCTGTGTATATTTACCCTTTTTGAGAAGTTCATGTCATTATCTGTCTAGAGTCACCCCTATAGAAAATCTCAAAAACTCTAGAACGAGGAAAACAATTTTCAAAATTAACTTTCAATTTATTTTCCCCACAGTATTAAAACAGAATTACTTTTGTTTTTGGCCAAAACAGGAAATAATCGAGAGATATGTTGCCTGTATAAGTTCTTACAACAAAAGGCCGTTAAATGTACCCATAGAATGGCGAATAAATCATAATAATAATAATAATATTGAAATTTATCTTACTATTGATTTCATGCCCACTTTTAGGGTTTTTAGTTAATTCTATTAATTTTTAACTGTTTATGTATTATTCTACAGTTCTTATTATTTTATGGAGATATAGTTGCTCTAATTTTCAACACATTCTAAGCGATTGAGGGCGAAATTTTTGGTATACCGCGTCAAAACTTCAATTTCTGAAAAAATATCTTTTTGAACCCAAATTTTCTCAAACTTTACTTGTGATTAAATAATATTTACGAATAAAAGAAAAATAAGGCAGTTGCCACAAATAACTGAACGTGTTCAGTTTAGTAATTAAACACAAGTAGCTTATCTTGCTCCTTGATCTGCAGGAGAAAAAAAGTTGGCGATAGACTCCTCTCTATCTTAGAGCTAGCTAAAGTTATAGATAACGTGACGTTTAACGTTGAGTAGGTATACGTGAGAAGTTATGGATACTATGAAGTTATAGATAACTTCAATGATGTTTGCTAGCTTTTCTGGACCAGGTGTGGAAGTCTTCTTGCACGCTTAATTTAAGTCATAAGAATCTTATCGCAAGAATACCTATTTTTTGACTCTGTCCGACTACATTTTATAAGTGGATATTTCGTTGAATATCAATTTGTTCCCTGAATTGCTTTAAAACTAGAACTTTAATTTTTTGTTAATAATGAATTTAGTTGTATGTCTGTTTTTTTTAAATAATAAATAACTAGACATTAACTTAAATCTATATATTTAATTAAATATATAAAGAGACTCAAAATTGGAAAAAATTGAGTAATCATGCTGTAGAGTTACCCCGAGCAATCACTATCTGTTAGAGTTTACGGCTTTATCGGTGTTAGAGTATCCATTTTTTTATCATAGTTCAGGGGTACTTTCATACAGAGTAACTACTGTCAGGAACAAAAACAAAAAAAATTGGACGAAAAATGCGAAAATTTCATACATAGTTTGAATTTCTTTGAAAGTTTTACGATTGTTTCATAAATGAAAACTCGAACTTCTAAATCTTTGCCGAAAATGATAAAATAATTATCAAGCTGAACATGATTTATATCGGGTCAGCAACTTATAAGCGATAAAAAAAATATATAGCCTGAGCTTTATTTATTTTGCGGTAAGTTATACAGACTGCCTAGTCTGCGTGGTTTATGGCCATGTATAAAAAACTGTATAAGAAATTGAATGTAAAATTTTTGCTCTTTTAATTTTCTATGAACTAGAGCAATGAAAGTTTGCAGATATCATTCTTTTCTTGTTAAAAAAAAAATCTAAAATTCAAATATTTATTATATTTTTAGGTCGCAATCAAAGCTCCATGCAATGAGTTTAAAAACTGACAAGTGCCAAGTTTGTGTTTTTGCCTTAGGCACTCGAAAATATAGTAATTCAGGATTCCCAAAGCCCATTATGTCTTTAGTTTTGGTAAGTTTGGGCTGTACTAGATTTATAATTCACTAAACTTAAATGGTTTCATTGGAAATTTTTGTAGTTTAGCGAAAATCAGCATTACTTAACTTTATTATTTTAATTTTCGGTCACATTACTTTTCCATCTTGGTAAATAAAACTATTTTATGTTTCCGAAACGCAGTAGCCTGAGTGAATTGTAGATATAGTTTAACTACAACGGTAATAAATCGTCGAGATTTGCTATTGAAAATGTTGATTATTCATTTATAATTTAGTTTGAATTAGTACAAAATTTCCGATATCATTACCAAGTTAAAAAAATTATGACCCTGGTGCTTAGATGTTCACTGATGAAGATTTGATCTTCTTTTATTTTTCCCAAAATTTAGAATATCTTGGTCAGTTGAGATATAAGTTTAAGATATAAATCATCGTAAAAAATATGTTTAAAACGCAAAAAACACAAAACAAACACTAGCGACAAATTTTCATTATTTTTATATAAATTATATACTAACTTTCTTGAAATTTGATTGTTGTTTATAAGTAAGGTTTTATGAAAGTTTAACGGTGTAACATTATTGAATTTCTTATATCAAAACCAGGTTGAAAAAGGCCGTTGTATTGGCTGATTGACGCCTCACTTTTTAAACCATCTTTACTTTTCCTCAAGTTTTGTTAAAACTTATATATTACATTATTATTTTATAATGTAACGTTTGTCGTCAACAGATGTCACTTTTAAGTGGATTATATGTGTATTATATTCAAATGGATATAAGTATTTTTTCGTTGTTATTGGGTTTTTTTGTAAATCTGTGGCAAACAGTTGTGGAGAACCATCAGTTATGCTTGATCAAAATGACACTTTAGAAAAATCATTCTTTTAGTGTTTATTATTTTATGAAATGTGCTGTAAAACTTGAGCTTTTTTTAAAAGAGACCCTTGTTTGCACCATGGTATGGTAATTCGGTCAAGTGCACACCTCTCCCTTTTTATGTTTTGCCGATTTGTAACTTAAGTTTGATTACTGAGTATCTAAGATGGAAGAGTAAATTTTAACCTTTATGTTGTTGGATTAGTTAATGTTTTCGACTTTTATGAATCATTTTATTTCACAGTCATCAGATATGTACGTTTTCACTAGTTTAATTTTTTGTTTAAGGGGTTACCTTCTCATGGCCTCGATGTCGTGAGCAAAAATGATTCAAATTCTTATGTTCATTTTATCTTTTCCCGAAAATCATGATCGAATATTTAAACAAAGTGTTAGTAATTTTATCTATTAAATCCGCGAGGGAAAAGTTTCTTTTTCATTCGTTTTTTGTAAATATATAGGTCTTGATTTTAATCAATATTTATTAGATTTTCGGTTAACTCTCAACGTTCGAGTTCTTCTTGCTTGAATCTAAAAAAACAATAAAATTGATGAGTTTTCGTACAGTTAACGTCTACTCCGCGAACTTTCATTTTGCTCTTTGATTCATACTGATGGGTTTATGACTTCATAATTTGAGTTCAAATTTTTGCTGAAAAATCTTAGGGAGGAAAAGGTTTTTTGCGCCAAGACCCTCAAAATCTAGCTCAAAAAACGTTCTCTGTCTATTCTGGAGCGAATTTATTTAAAATTTTGGAACCGAAAGTAACAAGACCTTGCATAAAGTATTGTATGTGCTGATAAAAGCTACTGAACAAATTTTCTACCTACAAAACTGCACGAGGAATAGGCTTTTTTGCGAGAAAATATGGACTTCTATTGCTTGAAATCCGTCTGATTGAGTTCGAGCATATTGCTTGATCTTCAATTATGGTTCAGGATGTTTAATTTTCGTTCAAGCTATTTACAGTCGTATTTAACTTTGTGGGTTCCACAATCGTGAGTCTTTTAAGATTATTTGCTCTAGATAAACACAAAAATCAGTTTTCCATGAGGGAGACCTCCCTTAAATAAATAATAAATTTGGATCTTGAAACAACATGTTCGCGTAAACACATGCCTAGAGTTCACTTGATTGCTCACATGTCTAGACTCCTCCAAGGTCTATGGCAAGATTAATTATATCGACGAAAGATTGACTATGTTCTCGAAATAATAAGTAATATAAGTTTTAACACAATACTTGAGGAAATGTAAGATGGTTTAAAAAGGGTGAGGCGTAATCAGCCAATCAACGGCCTTTTCAAACCTGGTTGATATAAGAAATTCAATAATGTTAAGTTAAACTTTCATAATAACCTTCTTATAACAAACCAAATTTCAAGAAAGTTATGTATATAATTTATATAAAATAATGAAAATTTGTCGCTAGTGTTTGTTTTGGTTTTTGCGTTTTAAAACATATTTTTTACGATGATTTATATCTTAAACTTAGATCTTCACTGACCAAGATATTCTAAAATTTTTGAAAAATAAAGAAATAAATCTTCATCAGTGAACATCTAAGCACCAGGGTCAATAATTTTAACTTCGTAAGATATCGGAAATTTTGTACCTAATTCAAACTAAATTATAAATGAATAATCAACATTTCAATAGCAAATCTCGACGATATATTACACGTTGTAGTTAAACTATATCTACAATTCACTCAGGCTACCTGGTTTCGAAACATAAATAGTTGTTTATTTACAAGATGGAAAAGTAATGTGACCGAAAAATTAAATAATAAGTTAAGTAATGAATGATTTTCGCTAAACTACAAATATTTCCATGAAACCATTTAGTTTAGTGAATTATAAATCTAGTACAGCCCAACTGTACCAAAAACTAAAGACATAATGGGCTTGGAATCCTGAATTCACTATATTTTTAGTGCCTAAGGCATAAAACACAAACTTGGCACTTGTCAGTTTTAACTCATTGCATGGAGCTTTGATTGCGACCTAAAATAAATAATAAATATTTTGAAATTTTAGATTTTTTTTTTAAAAGAAAGAAATGATATCTGCAAACTTTCATTCTTAGTTATAGAAAATTAAAAGAGCAAAATTTTACATTCAATTTTTATACAGTTTTTATACTGTGCCATAAACCCAGCAGACTGGAGTCGTTATAACTTACGAAAATAATAAGTCAGTATATTTTTTTATGCTTATTATAGTTAGCTGAACCGATATAAATATGTTTCAGCTTGATAAAATTATTTTTATTCATTTTAGGAAAGATTTGAGTTCGAGTTTTCATTTTTGAAATCGTAAAAATTTCAAAAAAATTCAAACTATTATGAAAATTTTCCGCATTTTTCGTCCAAATTTTTTTTGTTTTGTTTACAGTAGTTACTCTGTTGAAGTTACCCCTGAACTATTGAAAAAAAGGTAACTCTAACAGATAAAAGGTAACTCTAACGAGTGATTGCTCGGGGTAACTCTAACAGATGATTACTCAATATTTTTCCAATTTGAGAGTTCTCTTTTTTTTAACTTATATGATTTAAGTTATGTCTGTTTTTTGTATTTAAAAAAACAGACATAACTTAAATTTCATTATTAAACAAAATTAAAAATTCTAGTTTTAAAGAAGTCAGGGAAAAATTTGATATTCAANGAGAGAGATCCAAACAGGAATAAGAGAGATGTTGGCCTGATACATATGTCCAACACACACACCAGCCTAGGAGAGACACATTAGAGGAATCCGCATGTAATTAAATGCAAGAGACTTATCACCACTCTCATCCGCCCAACTTAGGGCTTTTTCAGGTTTAAATAATATATTTGTAAATGTTGTATTTCTACATGTTATGGTCATTTATTGGATGAATAGTTGTCTCATTTCACACTTCTAACTGCGAGTTGACGGGGCGAAAATGTTTGGTATAATGCGCAAACTTAGATCCTGAACAATATTGTTGAGACCAAATCTTCTCAAGTGTGTATACACTAATAATATTACGAATAAAAGAGACGAACATAAGCAGTTGCCACAAATTAGACTGAACGTGTTCAGTGTTAAGATAATTAATACACAAGTAGCTTATCTTGCCTGATTTCTGCAGAGAAAAAAAGTTTGGCGATAGACTCCTCTCTATCCTTAGCAGCTAGCTAAAGTATAGATTAACGGTGAACGGTAAGTTGAGTAGGGATGTGAGAAGCATGAACTACTATGAGAAGTTATAGATAACTTCAATGATGTTGCTTAGCTTTCTCTGGATCCAGGTGTGGAAGTCTCTGCACTGCTTAGATTTAAGTTGCTAAGAAGTTCTTATCGGGCATAGAATACCTATTTTTTGACTCTGTCCACTACATGGTTGTATAAGTGTGACTATTTCGTTGAATATCAATTTGTCCCTGACCAACTTGCGTTTAAAAACTAGAACTTTAATTTTTTGTTAAAATGAATTAGTGTATGGTCTGTTTTTTTTAAATAATATAATAACTAGACCATTAACTGTAAATCTATATATTTAATAAATATATGAAAGAGATCAAAAATTGGATAAAAATAGTGAGTAATCATGCTGTTAGAGCTCTACCCCGAGCAACACCGTATCTGTTAAGTATTACGGGCTTTCTATCGGTGTTAGAGTTATCCATTTTTTCTAAAATCATAGTTCTCAGGGGTATTCATACAGAGTAACTCAGCGAGGAACAAAAAACAAAAAAAATTGAGACGAAAAATGCGGAAAATTCATACATAGCTTTGAATTTCTTTGAAATTTTACCGATTGTTTCTCAAATGAAAACTCGGATACTCTAAATCTTCGAAAATTGATAAAAGTTAAATTATCCAAGCTGAACATGATTTATATCGGTTCAGCGTAACTGATAGCGATATACCAACAAAAACTATAGCCTGACTTTATTTATTGCGGTAAGTTATACCAAGCAAATCAGCGCATAGAAGAGCGGCTTAGAAAAGACTTTTCAATTGTATTCACTAAGTATCCTGTATAGTAAACAATTTTAGTAGTATTCAATAGTTAGTAAATTCAATAGTATTAAATTTGAAGTTATGTCTGTTTTTTGTATTTAAAAAAACAGACATAACTTAAATTTCATTATTGAACAAAATTGAAAATTCTAGTTTTAAAGAAGTCAGGGAAAAATTTGATATTCAAAAAATGCCACTTTATAAAAATGAGCGTGAACGGTCAAAACATAGGTATTTTGGATAAAATTTTTGATTAAATTACGTGAAGAGAACTCACACCTTGGCTACCAGAAACTAGCAAACATCATTGAAGTTATCTTTAACTTTAGCTACCTATAACTTTACGTATATCTATAACGTTATCTATAACTTTAGCTAGGTCTAAAGATTGGGAGTTATCGCACTTTTTTCTGCAATCAGGAGATAAAGCTACTGTGGTTAAATTCTAAATGAACAGTTCGTTAATTTGTGGCAACTTCGTTATTTGTTTTATTCGAAAATTATTATTTAATCACAGTAAAGTTTGAGAAATTTGGGTTCAAAAAATATTTTTCAGAAATTGAAGTTTTGACCGTATACCAAAATTTCGCCCGTCAATCGCTTAGAATGTGATGAAATTAGAGCAACTATATCTCCATAAAATGATATAGAACTGTAGAAAATACATAAACAGTTACAAATTATATTATTAACTAAAAACCCTAAAAGTTGGGCATGAAATCAATAGTAAGATAAATTTCAATATTATTATTATTATTATGATTTATTCGCATTCTATGGGTACAGAACGGCTTTTGTTGTAAGAACTTATACAGGCAACATATCTCTCGATTATTTCCTGTTTGGCCAAAAACAAAAGTAATTCTGTTTAATACTGTGGGGAAAATAATTGAAATGTTATTTTGAAAGTCTAGAGTTTTTGAGATTTTCTATAAGGGGTGACTCTAACAGATAACTGACATGAACTTCTCAAAAAAGGGTAACTCTAACAGATAAAAGGCAACTCCAATAGGGGTAACTCTAACAGAGTAACTACTGTATTTAAATCTGTG
>SCLH01002045.1:169407-187028 GCA_004367855.1 Oikopleura vanhoeffeni
AAAAAAAAACGCACGAACGTCATTTTGTCTTAAAATTAATCAATGACTTTATAACTGATCTTGTCATTAATGATTAAGCGTCGTAAAATGCGATTAAATGGTGAATGGTCACTACTTGCCGGAAATCGAGTCTACGAGTTAACGTTTAATTGTGCTGAAATTGAAAGTCGGATTTGAAGTCTCGAATTTCTTGCTCAAAAAATTGATTTAGCAAAATTAGAAGAAAATTATGCAAATTATGAGAGAATGTTACAAAATTTATATCTTTGCTAAATCATGCTTTGTGAAAATTTCACCAAACCAACACCTCAAGACTGTCAAAATGTAAAGTGATTTTGAATCGACTGAAGTTCATTAAAAAAACGAAGACAATTCTGTAACACACCACACCAAATCCTGTAACGGTAACACAATGTGTTAAATGATTAAAAACGTTTTTGGCAATCTTTTTCTTCATCTTGGTTGAACAATAGTCTGACAGAGAAATAATTGTAGATCAAAAATAATTAATTTCAGCTTTACAGAATATAATCTACTAGCTTTAAGGGCCTCGGTGCATTTTGACAGATTTGCACTTTTTCAATTTTTTTNAGTTGCTACTTTTCAACTCACTTTGTGAAATCTGAATTTCCTCAGATTGATTATTTTTACTTTATAAATCGTCTTTTAAAAAAACACTCAAAAAACGCGCGTTTGCTATCGAAGGTGTCTAAATTACAGCAAAATTTCATTTTTGTTTTTTTATTACTTAGGAACCCTAAACAACGGTCCTGTCGACTATTGAAAATTTATTTATTTTAAATTCATACAATTTTTAAGTCAAAATCGAAGATTTAAATTTTTGAAAAAAGACAAAAAAACCCGAAATTTTAGCACATCGAAAGAAATATTTTTTTCGTGAGCTAAATGTAATAAATTAAAAATGGTCGCCAGGTCGGCTTACCAATTGAGCAAGTCTCGGTGTAATAAAACAATTTTAATTCTTGATTAAAGAGGGCTTCGATGGATTTCTCTCAAACCGTATTTTCATTCAAAAAATTATGATTAAGTGTATGAACAAGAGCGAATGAACAAAACAAGGACATATTTTAATTAAGTTAAAGTAGCCATTCTTTTTATTTTCAGTTAATGATTCCAGAAAAATAAGTTTCAAAAGTTTTGAACAAGAAATGAGAAACATTTTCAAAATATTTCTAATTATTTTTGACTAAAAATCACTGAACCATGTCATATGGTTTTTCAAATAGTATATAAAAAATATGTGGTCACCTAGTCGAAAAGTTAAAGTAGCCATTTTGTAGAGTTTTTTTCGTTGATTTGAAACTAATATTGAACAAAAATTTTGAACGAAAAATAAAGCATTTTTTCATTATGTTTGGAACTTTTATCGAAAATTTCTCATATTTCTCGAATTCGAAAAGTTAAATTCAAACTCAAAATTTTCTTAAAAAACCATAATGCAAAAATTCGCTAGTCACAAAAGTTGCCTGGATTATGAATCATCACTCTAATGGTATATTGGGAAGAATATATTAATCCAGTGAAAAGTTTTTCATCAAGAGCCCATATCGGTATCTGTCAAAATGCCCCGAGGCCCTGAAGCTAGCATGTGCCGAATGTAGACATATTATATATCTGTTCTAGTCGGCAAACAGAATTATATGTTGTAAGATTAAATTTATAGCCTTCATTTCACGTCAATTTAAAATCAATTATGATTATAATTAAAAACGGGACGATCACGTCAAGCCATATTGGTTAATCAATCATAAATCACTCACTTGGTCATAAATTTACAACATTTTTACATGTACAGTATTTAAGGGGGTTCAGTCCCAACTTGTGAGTAGTTTCAAAAATATAAAACATCAAATTACCCAAAAAGGTTTTCGATATTTTTGACATTTTATCAAGTTTCTTTAACCGTGTGTTCAGCATTTCTTAAGAATCCTGTGCTCAGACAAGTGTCAATCGGCACTTACTGACTTTTAAAATCATATTTAATTTATTCTACGTGCCACACAGTCTTGAACAAGGAGGTGGTCGTCGTTAAAAAGCTGAAAATCGGGGTTTTCAATGGCCAATTGCCGAAAAAGTACATATTGTTCGATCAAATATTACTTCCCTCTTATATTTGGTCAAAAATTTTGTATCCTAGAAAAAATCAATTTGACGGATAACTCGTACAATCAGAAACGAGCTTACAAAACTGGATTACTTTTGGAATAACGGAATTATTTTTGATTTGAATAAATGAAAATTATATTTTCATTTTTCTATGACATATATATGTTGTCCAGTTTCTTTTACTGGAATGAAAAAATATTTTATTGACTTTTAAAATAATTAACTTTAATTTTTTTGTCTAACAGTGTATTAAAGTTTTGACCCAAGCTTTGTTGCTCTCCCTCAGCTTTACTTAGCGACCTTTAAGTTGGTTGATTTTCAGTTGTTAATCATGCAGTTATTTAATTGTCCCAAATATATAATTAACTGCATTGTCAAGTTCTAAATGGCATGCATAATGTGGCATTTTAAAAAGTCAATAAGAAGCTTTAACCTCCATTACCAACAAAAAGCTTTATTTTCCATTATTGAAAAAAACTTTTTTTGCGGAATCTACAAAAACATTATGAAGATTCAGAAAACCAAAGATTATCAATTATTCAAAAGATTTAATTCTTTATTTAAAATTCAGATATATCTATTATTAATACTGTAAGAAAAAAGTTAATTTGAAAAAATGCAAAAATTAATTTTGCCAAAATAATTTATTAAAAAATTAAATTTCAGAAAAATTATAAAAATTTTGACATTTCAAGAACCACAGGATTATGGAATGCGGCTCAATCATTAGGCGTATATGATCAAGTGCTTTCTTGAGCTTGTCTCGCTGGCTTGGATCTGACATGCTGTATTGTTTGATACATACTAACTATGCATACTAGTAAAATTGTGTGGTTCATATTTTTTGTTTTATATAATGCGGTGATTGAGGAATATATTGTCCAAAAGCCTTTCAAACACCACTCTTTATTAATAAGTGATACAAAAAATATACAGATTGATTATTTATGTTAAAAAGTGAATACCTTAATTCCCGTAGTGGCCGACAATCTCTGGACCCGTTAGTGTCTTGCCCATCCGTGCGTTGCTTTGAATTAAGATATAAAGTATAATTTATAACCGAAGATACATTACAACATATATTTCAATAGTAATCATTTCAAAAATTCTCTACAGTCCTATAAAAACAATTGTTAAAAAAATTAATAAAAAGTCATCAAATGTGAAGAAAATAAAAAATTTCTCTCATTTCGCAGATTCTCACAAACAAGTGCATAAAATAACACGAATTAGGTTAATTGACAATTTTCAAATTCAAAATATTTAACCGTCGCCAATTTGGTATTGCATTGCAAAAAAAATTCAATGTTTAATCATCATCTTATGTAAAAATGAGTCCGTAAATTTTTTTGGACATAATCATTTTTCTTGTGATCTTTCTCTCCTTTCTTTCGCCTACGAATTCTCTGTAATCAGTATTTTGAATGATACTTCTAGAAAATGCTCTATTTAAACCGGAGGCCATACAGTAAGCCCATACGTAAGCAATATAAGTCTTAAAAAATTCGTTACGATTCTTTTGAGGGGTCTTCCACGTGAATTGGAGTACTTTTGAAAAAAACAATAGTAAACAGTAATTTGAAAAAGACTAAAATTACGTCAAAATCCAGGGTCCACTTCAAACGTTCAAGACTTTTTTCACATTACACCAAAGTCCGAATAAAATCACGTGACAAAATAATCCAAAAATAAGGTTTGGAAATATGTCATAAATTAATCCTATTTCTCGAAAAATAAGATCACGTGACGTTTTTGGATAAAACTATATGTTCAAAACTCTTCTTGAATAAGGTGATTAATTGGCCCCAAAAATTTTTCGGCGTAATTTGATCACTATTTGGTTTACTTGAAACCAAAACCTTATTTCTATTTGAGGTCACGTGATCGTTTTTTGACTGGTGTAATGAAAAAAAAGTCCTCAAAAACTTTTAAGGAACCACTTCACTATTTTCAAAAATTGATTTAAGCAATTTTTGAAAAAAAAACAGTAATACTTTTACCAATTTTATTCCTTAAATATACGGTCACGTGATCATTTTGGGGCTATTGTGTAATGAGAAAAAAGTCTTAGAATTATTTTTTGATCCCGCTCAAAGGCTTTTTTTTGATGATTTAAATTTTTTGCAAAAAATATGTAAATTTTCATTCATACATGATTAAGGGTCCTAAATTGCAATTAAAGGTCATTGCGCTACGGATGGCGCAAAAGACACTACGGGACTTAACTTGCTATATCAAAATTTGTTAATATGAAATAACTCAGCAGTTGGTAGAGAATAGTCTCCAAAAATATTCTCATACTTTCTAAAATTATTTTTTCAAACAGGTTTTATATCAAAATTGTTGATTACTTAACGATAATCTGTTATGTCCAAAGTCTGTACGGTATTGTACTCTATTATTTTTAATGTCCGATTTTCCGATTATTCGATTGGTGGAGTCGGTGATTGGAGGGCGCCTGATAGACCGACCTTTATTTAAACAGAGCTCCCGTTATACCCACTGCGCCATTCTACCTTCTATTTTGCCTCACCTTAGGACAATAATATATATTCAAAACGGCATAAATTAATAATCCGAAACATAAAGAGCCAGAGAGTAGATTTTGGTTTGGAGATTTTGAGAAGAATAAAAATAGCCATCGAAAACAATCGAAAGATATTAGAGATAATAAAGAACTTGGCAGGTTTGAGAGGCTTAGAAGTAAACAGAAGCCGTGGAAGAAGGGTTTTGAAACCCTGGGAAAGGTAAATATTTAGCTGGCATTTGAATGCTAGCTTTGAAGTTTTCATGAATTTATTTATAGTAGTCAGTTACAAATTTGTTGAATAAGTCAATAAATTTTGCCGGTTCAAAAAACATAACCGGAAATTATGATTGGTCCAAATATCTTTCAAATTATTGAACATTATAATTTATTGAACTTATAATTATCAAACCTATACGTATACTCCCTTTTAACACTGATGTTAATTTGGGTAGCTGACATATTTGGCCAAGCTGGGCCAGCTACCTAAATTAACATCAGTGTGGACAAGGGATATGATGAAATTAATTCGGTTCAAAAGTTCAGACAAGACTACTAGAACTACTAGAGGCACGAACATATTAATTAAGATGCATTTTTGAATCTTAAAATGAAGGAAAACAATTATAGAACAAAATCTTCAAATGAAACTTAGCAAAAATCTCAATGTTCAATAATGTGCCACATAAATGATTATTACAAAATGGATATGTAAATTGTTTCATGCAAATGTCAAAAAATGAGTTTAACTTTGGGTTAACTTCACGGTGAATCTATTTTCAAGTTTTGGTTAGTTTCACGGTTTGAGCGCAGATAATATTGTTAGGGGAAATATCTCGTCAGGCTGCACTAGTGACTAGAACTGCTCCTGTCGACCTATCGGAATCAATTTAGAAATCCTGAACTTTAAATATTTATAATTTAAGGTTTCAAATCTAGGACCAAAAGACAAATTTTCGATAATAAAGGTCAAAAATGGGCCATGTTTGCATTAAAATTAGGAGTTTTAGTGCCAAAAATTCTCTAATCATTTTAATTGCCCAAAGCATGACAATACCGCGAAACCGATGCATTTTTGATTTATCGGTAATCATGAGAATGAATATAAAACTTTTTTAAAAGCCAGGAAATTTAATTTTTTTATTCATTTATAAATTTTATATTTTGAAAAATGAATCTATTTTCTTTCAAATAAAAACAACGATTTAGAATTTCAAAAAGATTAACTTCAGATTTTTAATGGCTAATCGAGAACCAATTTTTTTTAAACTTGAATTCTAGAAATATTTTTTATCCGATTTACATTATTTGACATGCTCAAAATCTTCCAAATTTAAATGAATTTAATAAATATTACAAAGAATTTTGATTTTTTTTCGAAATTTTTGTACGGATTTCTAAATTAAAATGGGGAAATATACTTCTAGAAATAAATTCATAAGCAAATATCCTTAAGTATAAAATCTGAAATTTTTACAGAAGTTAAATACAGTCTTACAATATTCCCAGTTGGAATTTCCCACCCCATGTCTTTATTTAACCTTATAAAAACGCATATAAAATTACTTTGTTTTCAGCTTAAACATATCATTATTTTAAATTCTATCGATCTTCTATTCTTTAGATTTTGCTTTATTTGAGAGTAAAAAGTTATTCAGCGTAAACTTAATTAATTATTCATACAATAAAAATCGAAAGGAATCAAAACGTTCTTGGGGCAACATCAATGGTTTTTCATTGGCAAAATTTTGCCTTTTTTACTCATAAAATATAAAGAGATAGGCAGGGAATTAACGGTGAGTGAAAAAGATTTTATGGTTCTGACATTTTGGGTTTGAGTACTACATCATTACCAAAATCAGCAAAACAAAAAGAATTAGCGGTTTTCGCCCTTCTTAATAAAATAAGAAAAGATCGTCGAAACGGTAGGAAAATAATATTTTTACTATTTTGATGTGGTAAAAAGATTCGAATGTTATCGCATATATAATTATTGCGAAGAGAAAATGGCATTTTATTATCTATAAAAAAATTAAATTGTCTTAATTTTTTTGTTGTTGTTTTAATTTAAGCAAATTATAAAATTTTCACGCTCAACCTGAAGAAACTGCTGAATTTTTTTGTTCCCAAAAATGATTGATACATATATCAGTGGGTTATTTCAGTGACATGATAAATCTACAAAATAGTGTGAAATAATTGTATCAGGTGGTCAGTTGAGGTCAGCATTTTATGATTGAAACCACGTTGACTGTTCAAAAATTGCGTAGGAGGCATAGCAAAAATCATCATATCATATTACTCACAATTCATTCAAAATTGTAGGAAGGATATCTACTGTATTTTTTAAGATGATAATAGTTTCCACGAAAAAATTTAAAATTATCATTTTTAGGTAGATTTTGCTTGAAGAAATAAATTTACTCGAAGATGAATTATAAGCTCCTTATTAAAATGAAAATCTCTAAAATTTACAACTTAACCGGAAGACCGCGAGACCAACACCAATTGTGCTGTTACTCGAATTTCACTATTTATTTATAAAACTGTATTTCTCTGAAATATACGAAATACTTATTTCATGAGAAATTCATAGTTTGAAAACAAACTTGACCTATTGCGTCCAGCGGAAATCTACGTCATTAATCTTAGACGCTTATTTGCCACTAATTTAATTTCTTCTTCTACGGAACAGAGAAAATAACTCATTAAAGTCTAAGTCAGAATTTTTTAAAACTTGCGGATTTTTAAATGAAGCTTTAACCGCGGGATATCATTTTTTGATTCACAAAACCATTGTAGCTTTCTGCTTAGACTGGATATTAAGTGAGAACAATTAAAGTCAAAAAAAAATCGGTTACGGTAACCGTGATACTGTTAAAACAATGTTTGGAATTTAAAAATGATGCCTGAAAAGTGGTTTGCTAAGTATCGAAATAAGCCGTTTTTGTAAAATAGTGTTAAAAATCGTATAACATGCTTCATTGACTAAGGTTGGAACGGCAAAACTATTTTTTAAAGATGTTTAAATTGTGGCTCTTGAAAAAATATAACGGTCAGTACATAAAAATTTTTAAAAAGTTGTCAGCTACTGCTTAAATATGAAAAACCCGTTTTTAAAACTGTCGTTGGGAAGAGGATATTTGAGGCAACCTCAATGAGGCTTCCAAACTTTGAGCTTAATATTTTTCTGGAATTTTTTTTCGAAAAATCAAAAATCTCAGGCAATTTCGCAATCTTAAAAAAATTCAAAAACGGTTTTGAATTTTTTTAAGCAGTAGCTGACACCTTTTTAAAGTTTATTTTGTACTGAACATAATATTTTTTTGGAGGGCTAATGATAAAACATAATTTAAAAAATGCTTAGCAAAAATTTTTTTGCCGTTCCTACTTTTCAAAAAGCTTCTATAATTTAATAGAATTTAAATTTGTGAAAATATCACTTTCGGTTTTCACTCAAAATATAAACCCCCCTCTAGTGCCCCCTTGCGGTCAATTGTGACCCCTAGTTCATAATACTGTCTTTAGAAAACGGATAATTGTGCATTTTTTGGTACATTCAAATTATTGAAATATGACTTCCGGTACCGTATACTTAACCGGTTAATTTTGACCAGCCGCTACATTTGATAACATTACGAAAAAAACTGCTCCTGGAAAAAACCCTCCCATGAGAACCCAATGACTCAAAAGTCACTAAGTGACCGTCACTTTTCGCACCTTTAAACCGTTTTTTTAGAAAAAATCTCAAAACTAAAAAAATCCTGGGTCTTAAATGATCACAAAAAATTCTCTAGAAGATGGGCCAATAAAATCGGTACCGATTTTTGACTTTATTTATTTCTTATTTCAAATCGTCACAGGGGTTGTTCTGATTTAACTATACAGTATAATTCAATCAGGACAAACCCCCTATACATCTAACATATACAGTATATATTATAATAATTTACCAATACGTCGCCTTTATCGAGACTGTATGACAATAGTTTTATTATTATATATTTTATTATAGAGGCAGTTTTAGAGGGCTTCAAACTTGAATTTTTTTTATTATTTCCATGTCCAAAGACTATTTAAAACCAACAAATTTATTGCTCTTGTATTAATTGATTTTGGTTATTGTGTAATGGATGAAAAGAGAAATATACATTTGAAAAGTGATTGAAAATACAGCCTCTCAAATAGAACACAAACGAAGAATAAGTTCCAGTTTTGGTAAATTATTCTATTAGCTTAGGTGTGATTTTCTTTGTTTTATTTTTTGTTCGATAATGGAAAGAAAGAATTATTGATAAGATTTGTAGTACAAAAATGGATAGTGGAAACCAACAAAATTGGACACTTTAATGTCTCGATTTTAAAATTCATGAAAATTATGCTTATTCACTTGCAGAAGGTAAGCCTTCAGTTTTCCTACTTTTAATAGTCTAGCTCGTCAACCCTGAATTCACGAATCGGGATTTAATAACACGAGAGTCGAAGATCACCCGGAGTGCAATAAGGCCATCAAGTTGCGTTTTTCATCCAGAGACTTCAAAATTTGCAAATTGTAGGTTAATTTTTAAAGATCCGCTCAAGGGCTTAGATGTAAAGATCTGGCATATTTGGCAAAAATATTTTTTCACATCGAGCTTAGGCTGTTCAACGGACATTTTTGTGACCTACAATTTTCTTAATATGTTCCCAGTTCACGCTTTCACGCAATCCCCAATATAGTCGAATTTGCCAATATCGCTGAAAAAACCTACACAATTGTACAATTTTAAGCTAAATTCCTGCTAGTGTCCATATATATATGGAATCCATATTATGGATTACAGAGTCTGTATTATACAGACCATCAGATGACAGATCCTAAATATTTAAAAAATACGGAATCTGAGCATTTGATCGGTTGATTCCTTCCAAATATGACCAATGAATTCGGCCTATTCTGCAATCCAGGGTTTTGATTGGGTGCTAGTATCCCGCGTTGTTTCTATCATTTAAATATTCAGGATCTGTCCTCTGAGGGTCTGTAATTCATATCGCCAAAATTGCATGAGCATTTGAGGTTTTATCACAAATTACTTTGAGTGCGTCATGCATGTTGTAATATTTCAAATGGTTGTGGTAATATTTCAAGATTGAATTTCCTAAATCTACTTTTTTCCGTTTGTATTTGTTTGCGTTTGGTGGAGTACGTAATTTTGCACATTTTGGTATTTTACTTCATTTGAACCAATTGTAATACTTCTTATAAAATTGGAAAACTTTTTAAATTATGACGTCATGTTGAAAGCTCACGCGTTTTTCATATTTTAATGTGAAAATTTATTTCTGTCCTCATATCGCCGAAAGTGCCAATATCGCCGATTGCTTTTGCGAAAAGACTGTCTGCGATATTGCCAATATCACATTCGGGCCGAATAATTCGGCCTCTTCTGTAGTGATGTTTTTAAATAATCCTCAATATGATATTTTTATCTTTTTTATAGCAAATCAAAACGGTATTCAAGACAAAATAATTATGCTGTAATTGCATTTTTACGACAATTGAAATAAATCACTTTTGTTCTTAATAGCTAGATTTCCGCGAGCTCTTTTATGTGACATGTACGAGATCGTTTTAAATTTGAGGGACAATAAATGCATTTTAAATATAAATTATCACGCAAAGTTTGCATTGATTTTAAAATTTTGACATAAATTTTTGCCGCTCATCAATTCTTCGAATGTCTACTTGCCCCGGACGGTAAATTATAGCAACATGTCATAAAGTGAGGTATCGATATGAGAATTATTTTCGAATGGCTAATAAATCGTTGGCTATAAATCGTTCATAATTACCTTACATCTTATTCGCAGCCCCCTTAAACAGCTGAGAGTGTGCACATACCTCAAATTCAGCGCCTAGATTTTGCTAAGAAATAGCTGTATAAAACTTAAAATCTTGGTGAATTTCCGCGGGTTTTTGTGCTGAATAATAAGATTGAAAGGTAAAAGTAATGAATTGGGAGGTTAGCAAATCATCCGGTAATCCTTTTTAAATTTTCTTGAATAAATTTCAAGGTCAGATGCGAAGACCTTTATAACTTACGTTCACATGGACCGGGAATATTTTGGTCAAAAATTAATTACAAAATATCAAACTTTTAAAATTATGAAGTATCTTGAAAGTTTTATTTTTGCGGTTAAGTTTTTCTGGTTGATTCTGACTTAAGGGGGTGGCATCGATCCGGCAGATTGGTACATTTTTTCAGAGCGATAAATGAAAGAAAAAAAAGTGTGAAAATTTATTTTTTTATTTGTTATCTTCATAAAAGTGTCCATGTCTTGCAACGTTTATATTTTTAATTTCTTACATAACTTATTCTGGAAATATAAACACATTTTCACGGTACATCCATTTCACTAAACTCGACTACAGATTTTTAAAGCACGATTTGATAACTTAAAATTGTCGGGTGTTATGCGCTAAAAAGTCTTGTTTTAGTGCTTATTAAAAAATTCCTTATATGAAAAGTTTTTTCCCATTTAAAATGCGTTAAATGGCAAAGTACGAGAAAACAATTTTTTAGTAAATAAATTGACTTCAATTGCTTTTGATATAAAAATGTTCTCTATATCTAAAGAACGGCGCATATAACCACCGAATTTTATTTGGAATTTTTGACACAATAAATTTATAATATTAGTCAAATGGCATTCGAGTGTACACGAGTTTACAATTCATTCATAGTTTAGAAATGGGAAATCGCGACGACCAACTATTAGTGACATACGATATTTAATGATACCAAAATTTAATCATGTATTTGCATGATTTTATGGAGAGTACAAACACACTTATAAAAATTTTCGACTTGATTTGCGGAAAATTTTCATAACTTTTTCTAAAAGTCGACAAAAAATGGAGAATACAACATATTTGTTTTTTCAAACAGCAGTCAGAAAATATTGACATGCTGAAAAAGTTAAAGTGCCATTTTTTAGCTCTTTATCATAGATTTCAAAAAAGGATCAGAAAAAATTTTGGACAAAAATGCGGAAAATTTCATATAATGCTTTGATTTTTTTGAAATTTTAGAGATTCAAAAAGAAAAGTTCGGACTCAAATCTTCCTAAATGGCAAAATTATTTTTATAGTAGATGGCACATTGATTCTGGTTCGCTAACGATATTAAGCAGAAAAAGTAAGCAACTAATTAATTCGTAAGTTAAATGACTTCAGTCTGCCGAGTCGATGCCACCCTTAAGGGGTAGCAGCGATGTGGCGATGGCGTCAATTTAACTTACGAAATATTTAGTTGGTTTATTTTTTTGTCTTATTATCGTTCGCTGAACAGAATAATGTGTTATTATCTCATTAAAATATTTTTATCTACTAAGGAAAGATTTGTGTTCGAACTTTTATTTTGAATTCGTAAAATTTCAAAAAAATTAAATATTATTGAAATTTACGCATTTTTCACCCAAAATTTTTTTTGTTTTTTTCTCCAAATTTGTGAATAAAAACGAAAAAATAGCCACTTTAACTTTTTCATGCATGTTTACATATTTCTGAATGGTTTAAAAATAAATAAATTCATTTATCATTTTTTGTCGACTTTTTGAAATATTATGAAAATTTTTCGCAATCAGTCAAATTTTTATTAATGCTATTCGAATCTTTTTTGAAAATCAGCGAATCAGTTGTGTTGTTTCTGATATCTATTTTATTTCCGTATTTCAACCGATGAAGGTCAATCGAATATCGTTCTGAACTACTGATGAATTCAACACATGCTTGTGAACCGGTTTGTGCATTGGCACTTATTTAATATAAATTTTATTATTTTTCAAATCTCAATTGAATTTTGGGTGTTATAAGCTACTTTTCTTTGCAAAGTCAGGAGTTTTTATATTATTAAAACGCAATGAAGGTCAATTTTTTTTTCTTAAAAACTGTTTTTCTCTTTTTTTCTGGAAAAAAACTTTCATATAAAGAATTTTTTCATATGGATAATGTTCTCACTAATAGCGCATACACCCCGAAATGCCTGAAGTTTATGAATATCGCCTTCAAAAAAATCTCACATCGGGTCAAGTTGGAAATGGACGTTATAATGAAAGCTGGTTTTTGATATTTTTACAGATACTTAAGTATGTTGAGGAATTAAAAAATAGACGTTTGCAAGATGAACACTTTTATTGAGATAAAAAATAAATTAATTCTCACTTTTTTCTTTCATAAATCTCTGAAAAATGTACAATCTCCACATTGCTGCTACCCCTTAAGACTTTTCGTGCAACGTTTTCAACTGCACGTTTGGTGCAGTTGCTGAAGCTATAAAAAAAATTGAAAAGTTTTACTGTGTGAATCAGAGAATTTGTATGATCTGTTTTTGAAGTTTAATTAGTAAAAGTGTTTATGAGTTTAATGAATTTATTAAGGGGCGGTAGTCGGTGAACGAAACCCATATTTTTGTACGATATCCTTTCCCCAACCTAAGTCCATCTTAAAAATGCTAAGAATATGTAAAAGTGATTAGCACCTTTTTAGTTTAGTTTTGCACTAGCTTTAATTTGAGAGTCCTCTCGGTAAAATCGAATGAAACTATTATCTAGAAACTCCGAAAATCCACTTCCGGCTGAACTAAAATGCAATTTTCTATTATTCCCTGCATAGAACTCAAAAAAAAAATTTCATGCGAAAGTAAAAAAACATATCACTCCAACTTATACTCAAATTAAAAAAAAATGTGTCGAGCTGTTTTCTAGAAATTATGAGTTTAATTTGAAATTTTGGCGTTTTCATGATTCTAGAATATATCGGACCAAAATTTTGAGGCAACCCTATCAATTCTCAATAAATTCAGTTGTTTTAACCGTAAGCTGGTCTTAAAAATTACTTTGAAGGTCAACTACTGTAATGAAATGAAAACTGAACATGTTCTTTATACACTTTTTTAATCTAAATTAGGCGGTGATATTCTTATAAATTTCAGAAAAATCTGATGTGTACTAAGTACACTGTACTTAAGCCAGATTATGTTCCGATAGTATTCAAGTTTATAGCTCTCTAGTGCTAAAACGGTTGATATGATACCGTCAAACCACGAGTGATCGTATTTTTTTGCCCTAATTGGTCTAGGAAAAAAGTTTCAGAGAATATTAATATCATAAACAGTGGTTGACACCTTACAAATCTTCCTTTTTGGGCAAATTTGTTGCAATTCCAGTTACGAAAATCATATTAAATTCTAGCATTTCATTTTCAATTGCGTAGGTAAACACTCAAAGACATGAAAAATAACCCGAAAATTGCCTATCTTTTAATGTGGGTATTACGTGGAACTGCGAGTATACAATGGGCCCTCTTTATAGAATTTGATTATGAATTACACTAATCTCGCGTCGAGATTCTCGACCTCAAATGAGCTTGGGGACCTTATAGATATACCTTTCAATTAATTATTTATTAATAGTCCCCGCCCTCTGTCGACAAGTCACCTGTCATCACCGACCCCCATTTTTCTTTATGAAATTCATCGAGTTCTCAACGGTTGAAAAACGCCCCTAGGGCATCTTGGGCATCCGCACTCAGTTGTCATCGTATACGATTAGTTCGCTGGCGTTAAGACATTTGACAAAAAATCTATTATCGTCCCCATCAAAAAATATTAGTAAATCATTATTTTTTTTGTTTTCTAAATTTTTTGATCTTTTTTTTGGTATGAAGAGAAGGTCAGAGATGAAAAGTCATGACTCTGTCAAGGTAATCATTTTGTATTTGAGACATTAATTTTTTCAACCAAAATTATTAATATCTGAAATCGAATTTGAAGGTTTTAGATACGAGTGTCTGTGAAAATTACATCGATTGAAATTATTAGAACATCGAATAACAAGTCATAAGACATGTCGCGATTAGTAAAAGTGATTTATCATAAAGAGATTTTACCTTATAAACCTTGCAATTTCGACGTAAAATTTTTGACAAGTTTGAAACGAATACAAAAATACTACAGCGGGGGCCAATATCGCCAAAAGTTTTTTCCCAAAAAATTTTGGCGATATCGGCAGTTTCGGCAATATGGGGACAGAAATAAATTTCTTTGTTCAAAATAAAAAAATCCGTAGGCGTTCGAAATGACGTCATATCCCGAAAAAATTTTCAATTCTTTACGTAGTTTTACAGTAGGTTCGAATGAAATGAATTACCAAAATGAGTAGAATTAAGTTCTCCACCAAACGGAATCAATAAAAAGTTGAAAAGAGTAAATTTGAGAAATTCAATCTTGAAAATGACGTCATTCATGACTCTCACAAAGTAATTTGTAATCGAAATCTCAAAAAAATTTGACGATTTTGGGCACTTTCGGCGATAAAATAACGCCGATATTGCCAAATTCGGCGATATTGGCACGAGAAGTATTGCTCAAGACTTTTGTTTTTCGTCCAAAAGCTGATAAGGCATACTGTATGCCGCATACATTCGCGTTGAGTAAAAAGTTAATTGAGAGTTTGACAAATTAATTATTTTTGTTTCGATACAATTTTGACGGAAAACGAAATTTTCACGGAAAATGAAAAATTCTGACTTGAAAATTTTTCCCCGTTTAATTTTTTTCACATCGGCTGAAAATATATTGGTCTACGTAGGATGTGATGGGGAGTGTCCTCGGAGTGACCAAAATTTTGGCGCGCTCGGAGTGACCGAACAAATTTTGGTCACTCCGAGTACCCCCGTGATGGGCTTCCCGTAGTTATTATTTCTAGGGGAATCATACTAAGGTTTAATGTCAACCAAGCAGCGAATAAAACAATTTCAAATTTTTTTCGATAATTTCAGAACTTTGTTGATCAAATAATTGGGATCATATAGATTTTTTGTAGAGTTGGTAATATTTTAGCGAGCAAGGAAAGCTACAGAATCCACCTGATCATGCATGCTGATTGGCTCAAGTTCAATATTATTGTGATTATGTTGCCCTCCTTTTTTCAGAGCCAATATATGCAAACATATGATTAGGTCGATTCTAGAGCTTTTCTAGCAAACTAGAATTCAAAAAAACTGTACAGAAATAGGATCACAAAATTTAAACCATTACTTACAAAGTACTTTCAATAGCCATTATTCGTATTTTAACCTTTCAGGACATCCTATATTTTGCGAATGTGAACTATTAAAAGATAACGGAAGGAAGTGAATTGGTAATTATCAACGAAAGATGACGTTTTAATGAGTTCAGGTTTTTGATATTTAGCAAGTCGTATTTTTAGCTTGTTAAATAATACCGTATTGTCAATACGGCGAAATTATTAGTACCTCACGTTTAACAACTGATTGTTTGGCTACTTTCTTCTTTATCTATTCTGGAAATCTCGGTAACTTCTAAAAGTCTCATTTCACTCATCTATGCATTTTTACATTTATTTTGTTTCAAATGTTATGGATTTAAATTAATTGACCCAAAACGTGTATCCCTTATCACACTATCAAGAATATCCCGGCCCTACACTTAAAACACACTACGTTGCTATACCAATTACGGGGCTCCTGGTCCTTTATTTACTAGTTTTTAAGCCAATTTTTTTTATTTAATTCGGCTTGAAAAACAACTCATCGATAACATTCTTAGATAGCTCAAACTGAGCACATATATCTTGTGAAAAATAAATAAAAAAATTAGTTCATCGGGTCAATTTATTTATCTTTTTTCTTAGATTACTGAAATTGTTAAATTACTAGTTTTTCTTTAAAAAAATGGTAACAATCGTCGGATTCGGACCAATTTTTTAAATTCAATTATTGACTATATATTTGTGCTCTGTTCAAGCTATATAAGGATTCAATCGGATGAGTCGTTAGCAAAAGCTGAATTAAATAACAAATTTTAGCTAAAAATCTAGTAAAAAAGGACCAGGAGCCCCCGTAATCGATACAGGGCCGGGATATTCTGGATAGTGTGAATGGGGGATATAAAATTATTCGTACTCGCTTAAAATAATCCGAAATCAGTTTTAACTAACGAAGGGTTTAAAGGGGTAGTGTCCGAAAACAAAGTAAGCTGAGAATTTGCGGCGGTAATATAAACTATAGACGATTTATGTTCACACGAAGCGTAAGAAAGCAAATTTACATTTTACTCTTTAGCGCCTTGTATGAACATTAATCACCTATGAATCATAGGCTATGATTGATAATACTGTCATCAGCAAGTTCACTACTGCGAATCTTTTGGTGGTGGTATCAAAGCGGTTTGAGATTTATGATAAATTATTCAGAGGATATCTACTGTATTTTTAAATGAAAAAATTGCCCGGGAAAATCAAAGATAATCGTTTTAAGGTGAAATTTGATATGAGATATCCCTTTATTGCCCTGTCCCAAAGATTTGGGCCCTCAAAAAACACGGGGGGTGAGAAAACACCGCGGTTTTTAAAAACGACTTAGCCGAATAGGTTTTTAGATAGCTCAAACTGTGCACAAATATCTAGTGAATAATGCAAAATAAAAATTGGTTCGCGGTAATCAGGACCATGTTTCTATTTTTTCTCAGACCTTTGTTTTTATTTTTTAACAAAAACTAATAATTAAACAATTCAGTAATCTTAGAAAAATAAATAAAAAAATTGGTCTTATTAAAAACAATTATTAATTTTATATTAATGATAATTGTGCTCAGTTTGAGCTATCTAAGAACTAAATCGGATGACTCGTTTTTTTCAAATGACGCGGTCGTTGTTTCTTCACCCCCCCTCCCGTGTTTTTGAGGGCCCAAATCTTTGGGAGAGGGCAATAAAGGGATATATAAAATCGTTTATAAAATTTAAGATCCTTGTTCAAATATAAAATCGACCAAATTTTTTGAAGCCAGTTTAGTATTATATCAAATTCTCAGCCAACTTTTTTTGCTGACACTCCCCCTTTAATAAGCAAATATAAGAATATGATTTTGTTGATTATCATGTTGAGCATTATCCAAGTTCAATCACC
>SCLH01002045.1:187050-218872 GCA_004367855.1 Oikopleura vanhoeffeni
TAAACTTATTTTTGTCCATATTTTCAGAAAACAACATTTTAAAAATAATCTGGAAAATGGTACGGCTGATTTTCTAAATGCGACCAGTACGCCCTGGCCAGTGGCACTCATTATTAAAATTTTATGTTTTAGATGATAAGACCTGGCACGAATGATGCACTTACAAATGGTCAGTATGCTCAAATGGGCAATTATATAATCATGCCTCAAGCTGCACTTTCGGGAAATCAGCTTTCTGCCCAAAATCAATTCCGACAGATTCAACAGTATCATCAGCTAGGCCAACAACTTGGCCCACAACATCAACAATTTATCCTACCACAGGGATTGGCTGGGCAATTTCCTTTGGCAAATTTTCCATTTTTACAATGTAAGTCAACAAACTTGGTGCTTGAAAATGTATGAGTATACATTTTTGGTTGACAATCTTGCCAATCTTTTGCTATGAAAAATGCGTAGGCGGAAATCAGTAGCATAAGTGAAATATGAATTTACGAAATGTTTCTTATTTTGATTAAATTTTTAATTTTTGCATTGAAACCAGTTGGTCTATGTTATTAAATTCAGTACATAATTTTTATTTTTACAGCGTAAAATTTTTTCATTGCACACGTTTTTTCTTCAAATTTGTTGAATTTTTTTGCCGAAACATTTTTTATAGCAAAAGATAGGATAAAAAAGTAGACCAAAAATGTATTATAGTACTGTAGTATGAATAACTTGAAGGGCCCCTTGGGAGCATGCAAGCAGTTTATTCTTAAATTGACAGTATTAGGTGGCTCCTCAATACTAAGTGGGGGTGGGCCGTTTGTAACTGAAATGTCTTAATTGATACAGGATCGGACGTCGATTATTTTTCTATCGGTTGTTTCATTTTTCATAAACCCTTTTCATAATCTGCTTGAGAGGCAGTGCGGCACCTTTTGAAAAATAATATTATGAAAAATTCGTGCAAAAAATAAATTGGTTCCCATCCGGCCCGTCAGAAGGCTTAATTAATTAATGAAAGTCATTCGAAGATCAAAACTTCAAAATTATCTATATATCTACATAAATATCTATAGTTTGTCATATTTAAGCTTGGGATTTCAGCTCTGGAAAGCACCTGATCATACACATGATGATTGCCGGTTAATAATCTCGTGATGATTTTGTTTTATCTCACTTCTCATTGATTCGTGTTGTTTGCGTTCTAGATTGAATTACTATTCTTAAATATGACAAACAGTATGTCAGTAACAATTGACATACTGTAATAAATCTCTATTAAAAAATAGAAAAATTTATGGAAATATTTTAATTTAATATTTGATATTTTATATTTTGAATTGAGGTCTGACAGAAGGTCGAAACAAACAGTCCTTAAGGGTAGCAGCGATGTGGCAGATTGTACATTTTTTCGGAGTGATTTTTGAAGAAAAAAAATGTGAAAAAATTTTATTATTTTTTTATCTTAAATGAAAGTGTTCATACTTGCAAACGTTTATATTTTTAAATTTACATACTTAAGTATCTGTAAAAATATCAAAAACCACTTTTCATACAACTCCATTTCCAACTTGACCCGATGTGGGATTTTTTTTAAAGGCGATATTTTATAAACTTCAGATATTGTCGGGTGTATGCACTAATTAGTGGGAGATCATTATCCACATGCAAAAATTTCTTAAATATGAAAGTTTTTTTCCATGAAAAATAGAGAGAAAAACAGCTTTTTAGGAAAAAAAAATTGACCTTCAATTGAGTTTAATATAAAAATGTCCTGACTTATTTAAAGTTAAGTAGCCTATTACACCCGCAATTTTATAAGATTTTTTTAAAATAATAAATTTTTATAAATTGCGTGCCAATGGCACAAACCGGTTCCTTAAGCAAGTGTTTGTAAATTTCATCAGACGTTCAGAAACGATATTCACTTGACCCTTGCATCGGTTGAAATACGGAAAACCAAATAGATACCAGAAAATTTCACAAAGTGATTCGGCCTGATTTTTTACAGAGATTTCAAAAACTACTAATTAAAATTTTTGGACTTGATTTGCGGAAAATTTTCATAATATTTCTTAAAGAGTCGACAACAAAATGAAAAAAAACTTTCATGATTTTTCAAACAGCAGTTCAGAAAATATGTAAACATGCATAAAAAAGTTAAAGTGGCTATTTTTTTCGTTTTTATTCACAGATTTCATAAAATTAATCAGAAAAAATTTGGACGAAAATGCTTAAAATTTTCATAATGCTTTGAATTTTTTCGAAATTTTACGAATTATAAATAAAAGTTTGAACTCAAATCGTTCCTTAAATAGATAAAAAATGATTTTAATGAGCTGATACACATTTATTGTGGTTCAGCTAACGATAATAAGCACAAAAAAATAAACCAACTAATTATTTTCGTAAGTTAAATTGACGCCAGTCTGCACATCGCTGCTACCCCCTTAACCGACTGTCAGTTCTTCATTTGAACGGTAGTATACACTGTCATTTGAAAAAAATTATTTTTTAATACATAATTAAATTTTTATGAAAGCATTTTTCAAATTTAACTTTATCTTTTCAGCTGCAATGGTTCCCGCACCGATGGTAAGCATCCAATGTCGAAATTTTTTCCTTAAAAAATAATCAGGAATCCTATTTCCAATTTTGAAAATGTGGAATTCCGATTAAAATTTTGTTTAATTACATAAAATAGGAAAGATCACAACATTTCCAAATTTTATTTATACAATTCTGTGTAGTTAAAATTTTCAGCTCGAAAATTTATGAATATTTGTCTCGCAAATTTCGTTTTGATTATCCTAGGCTCAGTGATGAGAACAAAAAATGTAATAATTTATCGATTTAGAAAAAATCTCATAAAAAAACTTTGCAGAAAGGTCATTTCTTTTGATCCTAATGGTCGGGATTACAAACTATGACTGGTAATCCCAAGTCGTTGAGATTACGGAAAAAATTATTCCTTGACTTTTTCATAAATTTTTATTGCTTGGATTAGCGCAAGCAAGGTCAAAATTACTCCCGGTTTTGACTCTCAAACGACGCATTTTGAAAAGTACAAAACAAAAATAAAATGGCATTATACTCCACTTAGTGGCCTAAAGTACAAGGTTATTTGACTGATAAGAACTCGCGTTGATAAAGCTAGTTATTTCTACAGGGTATACATTTTTGGTTGTTTTTAAAAAAAAATTATTCTAGCTATTTTTCATAGCTTAAGACAGGAGAAAAAAAACTATCAAAACTGTTTACCCCAATTCCGAGTCTGTAATTTTGACCACTTAGCGAAAAAGTAAATGTGATTTTGATAAAAATGCTAAAAAAGTATTTTTGACTCGAATAGTGAAATCTCAAACTATTTAAAAAAATGAGATATTTTTGAAAATCAACTCTGGAAATTTATTGTGCATATTTTTTGACCTTTTTTGCTATAAGACACTGAAATGATATATTTATAAGTGTCACAAAATTAATCCTTGAGTAAAATAGCATTTAACTTTGTTGCGCATATTTGAGGTTGGCAGAAAAGACCAAAAAAGTAGAAGGACAAAGAAGTAAAACGCCAAAAAAAGTAGAAAGCCAAATAATCGAATATTTTATTTTTTGGAAATAATGAAAAATTTTCTTATCAAAACATGCTGATATCCTTCTTCGCCCTTAAAATTTTCGTTTTTTTAGTATTTTTTCAGGAAAAAAGTTTCAGAATAACTTATTTGGAAATAAAATCTTTTAATAAAAAAAGTCATTTTGTCGATTTTATCGACAAATTTTAATTACAAGAAAAAATTAATTTATTTTCTTCTAAATAAGTTCAAAAATATGCTCGAATGCACATCAATATTAAACATACATACATACATGTATATATAATTTTTTACAACCAGAAAAAATATCAAATTTTGGAATTTGATTATTTTGGCTTTTTACTGCGAATTATTATAATTTTTCTTCATAGATAGTTTTTATTTGACGTTTCGGCTAAACAGGCAATATCAGCTACAATCCACTCAGAGGGCACCGAAGTTTTAAGCAAAAGATTCGTCATCTATTCCTATCTTGTTGAAGGAGCCAATCTCTGAAAGCCAATCAGAGACGCGTAATTCTATCACGCTAGAAGCGGGACCCTCTGAGTGAGAAGTATGAGAAAAGAGTGCACACAATTTTGAAAAGGTGCATTGTTTGCGAAACTAAGTAATCGAGCCTCAGAAAGAGTACTCAGTCAAATAAAACTATCTATGATGGAAAAAAATATAATTATTTTATGTCTCAAAACAACTGAATTTTTATCTGCAAACCCCATATTTTTGCTCAATAGACTTAATTGTAACAAATATAAATTGAGTAGATGAACAAAATACTAATTAGAAATTTTGTGTAGCTTTCAACTCATCCATCTCAAGCAACTCATCTAGTTCAACATCCCGCTTACACACAGAGAAGTAAGCAATTTGTATTCTTGTATACGGATACGGGTTAGAATATCGCAACAAAATCGAAAGGTTTTTGTGATATTTTGCATGTTTTAACCCTTAACCTCGTTTTATTACCTTTATTTTTCATTGATGAAAAATAACCAAGTTTAACCGTTATCATACCATAGATGATTTTTATTCAGCTCCAAATCTATTTTTGAAATCTATATTTTGACTTTGATTTGGACGAATTGTCATTTTCCAGTTAAATCAGACATTAAATAAATTATCAAATTTATTTTTTGTATATCGAAATGATTTATGAAAATTCCTGATAATTGCGGTTAACAAATTGACTGAATCTCCAAAACTGTTCCAAAAAGCTGCTATTTTGAGAAGTCGATACGGATATATATGGATTTGGCCCGTCGATAGAAAAATACTCATTTTTCAGGCAAACGTTATTCAATCAACGTATAACAGAAATAAGTGATAATCGCTGATCAATGATTTTTATGACTCTTTAACTTTGCGATCCTCAAAAAAAATTTAAATGTCGAATTTCACAATTAAATTTTTTCTGAAGTTCCTTATTAAGTGGGTAGCGGTCGTACTATTTTTGGGGTACTTGGAGGTGTAAAAATAACACGACATTGCTAGGGAACAAAAGGAAAGCATAAACTTATTAAAAAAACAAAATTACAAAAAAAAGTTCGAAATTTTCATTTTTTGAAAATTTTTCTGAGTAATTTTTATTTGGAAAACATTGAAACCTAATTTTAGTATGCGACCTCTAGGAGGAGTAGAACTTTGAAATTTTTATTATGTGTTCTAGAACTCGCTCTATGGTGGTCACCAGGGTCGATCAAAAATTATTCTGATTAATTATTTTTGTAGATTAAGGATGGATCTACCAAATGGCTATTCTCAAAAGTTCCAAAGTAGTTTTGTATTCTTATAAAGTGGACTACGAAGGTACATTTTACGACCGCTACCCCCTTAAACCAAAAGAAATGTAAAATTTAATTGCGCTGGAAGTCAAAAGCTCAGAAAAAAGTAGCGCCCCCTAAAATTTTTTCTTTTGACATCAACCATCTAAAGGAACGGTTTGCACCCTTTTTACTGATCCAACTTGCTCGAAATTTTGAGACACATAAAAAACTCAAAAATAAATTAGATTGAACAAAAATGATTGAAAATCTTGATCTCGAACAAAGTAGTTTTGAGGTATTTTTGATAATTTAAAAAAAAACTGGCTCTTTGATTTGTAATGATTTTTGTTGGATTGAATTATTTCATGGTTATTTACTATGAGCCAAAATCAAAAGTAAAATGAATAAGTAAAAAAGGTAGAAGCTAGCCCATCTTTCTATGAAAAATTAAGATAAGAAAGCTTCAATAACAATATTGCTAAGCTTTGGGGTGAGTTAATTCTCAAAACTTAGCTTACTTTTTCGAGGAGTTTTGAGACCGCATCTAATCTATTAAAATCCGTGATTTTGCAGCTCGGTAAAAACCCATTAGCAAGCCTCTGAGTCTTATTTTGGATAAAAAACTGTCGCTCGATAGGATTTTAATTTGACAATGGCAGATCGATCTAATCGCCTCTGAATAAATATAATATTTTTGCCATTAATAGAATGAACCGCTTTTAGATAGGTCATATGTGGTTTATTCTTTAATCGTCGGTTAAACCTTGGTTCTTTTCGCAAATAAAAAAAAATAAAATTAATTTACCCAGTGATTCTCCGCTTTAGCTTTTAGTTTAGGTCGATTGTTCTATATACATATCGATTAATATCTTTTCGCAATTAAATTGACTGGATTGAAAATTTGGTGTTATATCCTATTTCGCCACTTAATTGTGTCCAGCAGGAATGAGTTGGGTATGGTTTGTGAGCCGCGGTGAGGTGAGAGAGAAGTCGAGAGAGGGAAACTAGTTAAAGGCAACCAGTACTAGTTAAGTACTTAGTTTAAAGGATTATATCGGTTCAATTTTAAAAGTCATAATTATAACTTTTAATGTTGTTACCAGTGTTTGTAACCTTAATGGATAAATTATTGTCAATTGTCTAAGTTAAAATCAGTAACTTATATCCTTTACATAAATTGTACTGAGTTGTTTAAGAAGGGAATGTGGTTTTTCTATCGCGGCCGATCAATATTATCGATCGATGTACCCGTCCCTCGTTTTTTTGGTGAGACCCAACCTGAGTTCCCTCTCTCTACTCTCACCTCACCGCGTGCTCACAAACCCATACCCCAACTCATCCTGCTGGAACAATTAAGTACGAATAGGATATAATATATGCAATTTGCACTTTATAACGCTTATCTCGACCGCAATTTTTGGTGGATTTTTGGCAACGCTACGAGTTAAATGCGTTTGTTTTTCAAGAATTTACGAAAATTTTTATTTTCGATTCTTTCTTTCATTTTCGCATTAAAACCAGTTCAAAATTGGTTTACAAACGTTTTTTATCAAAGTTAACCAAAAATGTATACTCTCACATATTTTCAAGATATAAAGCGAGTTTTTGCAATAAAGTTCAAATCTAGATAGTTCAGATTTAAAGATATCATTATCTGAATGAATTGAATATAAATTCCTCACAAATACTGTTGTCATGGGTTATCGACTGCAAACCAATAAACATCTAGAAATCCGATAACGAGTAATTTTTATAGGCGTTGATTGGATGACAGAAAATGCAGAATTTTAATTTTTCTTCTTAATATCTAAAATCCGGGACGAGGCCCCATTTTCACTGAATGATGCTTAAATTTTGGCTTAATTTACAAAAATGGGCTCTCTTCCCGGATTTAAAATATAATGAATAATACAAATCTTTCAACTAAAAATTTTGATTCGATTTTAACAGATATTCAAAATAAGAAAGCGGAAAATCAATGGATAAAATTTTCAAAAAATATTTCTACAAAAAAATCTATTTCAAATTTGTGATAATTTAGCAAATAAACTGCGCCCAAAAGCGTCGGAAAACATAAAATTGCCTCATCCACTGCCCGAATGTATCGAAAAAATGAATGTTCCGTCCGAACTCTATTGTCCTGTATGCGAACTAAGTGTTAATTCACAGCAACAACTGACACAACATTTGGGATCAACAAAGCACAAACTTGTTTCATTAGGACTGTTACCGAAACCCTCAGAAGATCCAAATATAAAGCGAGTGGTAAGCCAGTAAACATAAGTTAAACTAACTACGTGAGGGATTTTAGTAACCGCTGCAGCGCGCTGTCAACAGGTCCTTTTTATTAGTTTGACACTCTTACTATAGTAAGGTCATGAATAAAAATTATCTATGTGAAATTTTTTTCAAAATTTCACCAGGAGAGTGTTCAAAAAACGCAAAACGTTGTTGAAATTGTTTATCATTGAGTTTTGAATTTTCGATATAAATTTGGTTTCAACACAGAAACTAAAAGTGCTCCAAAAATAAATAAAATCCGAGCTCGTTGATTTTACCTATACTACAGTGTGTACAAGTAAAACAAATTAAAACCAAACATCCGCGGCTCATATATCCCAGATATACAGTATGTTATTTTTTTGCTGGAGCATTTTAGTGAGATCGAGACAAATCACCACAAGCTTATTGTACGTGAGCGTTTTTACTCAATCTGCGGTAATGATCAGAGTCGATCATTACGAAAAGTTGCAATAACGAATTTTTTACCTAACAGTTAAATCCAATTTATCTGATCGTTCACAAAACCTGAGGAACTTGTGACAATTTAATTGTTGAAGAAGTTAATAATAATTAATAATAATTAATAATAATTAATAATAATTAATGATAATTAATATTAATTAATAATAATTAATTATAATTAATTAATAATAATAATAATAATATATAATAATAATTATAATAATAATATATAATAATAATTAATAATAATAATATAATTAATAAATAATAATAATTAATTAATTAATAATAATAATACATTAATATAATATATAATTAATAATAATAATTAATAATTAATTAATTTAATAATTAATAATAATTAATATAATAATAATATTAATAATAATTAAATAATAATTAAATAAGTAATTAATAATAATTAATAATAATTAATCAATAATTAATAAAATTAATAATAATAATAATAATTAATAATAATTAATATAATATAATAATAATTAAATAATTTAATAATAATTAATAATAATTAATAATAATTAATATAATATAATAATAATTAAATAATAATAATATAATTAATTAATAATTAATATAATTAATATAATTAATAATAATTAATAATAATTAAGGGACAGTATAAATGCAAAACTTGCGACGTGATATTAAATAGTGAAGCTCAACTGGTGCAGCATTTGAAATCCCTCCGACATCAGGTAATTTAATTTTCTCTATGACAAACTCACTGATAAAATTCGAAAATTATCATCTCGAAAAAGAATAAACAATAATCATATACGCTTTTAACTTCATGCCGTTTTCTCAAAATAATAAAAAAGTTTGAGCTGACAGTCATGGAGTTGAGACACCCTGTAATTGATAGCTAAAATATAATTCCTTTATTATTTATGATCAACATTATCCAACTTCATTATTTGATAATATTTGTGTCTGCGTAGTATAATTTCGCTGATAATCCCTGTACAGTGGTCTATTCTTAACTCATTATTTTGTCTATAAAATAAATGTTAATAATTTTCGCAGTAAGCTGAAGTTTTTTTCGAAACGGTTGATCTCGACTTGTATCATTAACTGGTTCTCATGCAAGCGTGAATGATATATGACAAAAATCAACAATTTTTACTTAAATCTCATTTGAGGTACTCGAACGATTTTAAAAATGTATTTCAAAACTCAAAACGGGGTATCGATTTCAATGGCCAATCTTAAAATGATTTTTTTTTGTAATTTCAAGACCTAGGATGTTTTTTTATTGAATACAACTTTTATTAAATACAATTTTATTAAGGCTGGTCGATAACCAGTTTTCGAATTTAGAAATTCATTATTTCGAATCGTCTCAAAATATTAACCTACACATGTATTGATGCTCTTTAGACACGTCTTTGTATTGGTTTTAAATAAATCTGATGTTTTTTGACCACTTGTTGCGATAAAGCAAGGAAATTTTATTATAAACATTTGATCATTTATTTACAGAATTTGATTTTTTTACAAAATGTCTTGACGAAATAATTCCCTTTTGCAAAAATTGTTCAGAATAGTATAGACCACTGTATCCGAAATTATTACATTATATGAAAAACTCATTCTTTTCCGAACAAAAAGGTGTATTGTAAAAGTTATTAGATTTTTAAATTCAGGCTGCAGAACGCGGCGAAGATCTCCCTCCGAGAGGCGAGCGACGATTTTGCCCATATTCAAGGAACTCTCCAAAAAAATCTCCCAGTAGTACCGGAACTGGCACCGGTATTATCCCAAACATGTCCGATTTTACCACTGAAATCCTTGGAAGCCCTAGAAAAACGGATGATTGCATAATGACCGAATCTCTGATTTCTGATACGCTGATGACATTTGAAACTCCGATGATAAATGGTACCGGTAATTATAATGGTTCCGGTAAATTGGAAAATATCATTACTTCAAATTTGCTCAATAACACTGGAAATGCTAAAATCGGCACAAAAAAAGACTCTAATTTACACAAAATTTCTGAAATTCAATCGTTGGCCACCAAAGATACCATTGGAAACTCACAAACCTCTTCTTGAAGTTTTTACTCATTTTGAATTGTGTTTTTCTTTCATCTTATTTCTGTTCATGACATTAATTTTGTTTAATAAATTTTAAATAAATGCGCATTGTTATTTTTTTGACCATACATTTTTTGGGACTTTTTGTCTAATATTACCTTATCGAGTCACAGTCTGGTCTTATCGACACTTTGTAAAGACCTTACTTTCATTAAGGCTGTGAGTAATTTTAATTGAAAGTTGAAATAAATAGAATATTCTTAACCTATGGAATCACAGAAAAAAGGTTCCGCTAAGGCATCAGAGCCGATATATCGGCTCTAGTTTGGACGTTGTTTACAGAAAGCTCAAGTTAGTTGAAGCTCCAATTACTTTTGCGATAAAACTTATATTTTTGCATCAATCAATTCAAATTCTAAAAATTTGATTTTAGTTCTAGAAATATATAGTTGGAAAACAAGGTGTGCATATACGTGATAGTGTCATGTAGTTTCACAATTTGTTTTTGATGGGTATCAAGTTGGACATATACCAAGTTGCGGGCTTCCCATTGCAATGGGCCTTTTACTAGATCGAGACCTTATCAGCTACGGCCGCGGGCGAATAGACATTTTTGAAAGGCCTTTTCGACAGCGGCGACTACTGTGGTGAACAATTACAATGTTTTTATTTGCTTAGTAATTGCGTGGGTATTTTAAGTTATACTTTTTTGAAAGTATAAAAATACAATATACAATTTATTTAAAATTTAATGAAGAAAAAATATGAATTTATTCAAATGAATAAAGTAAATATTTAAATTAATTTACAAGATTGAGAGAGATATTTGCCAATCATTTCGTTCGTGTTGATGACAGCAAAATATGAGATAAATCGTAGAAATTATGAGGATATCTTTCAGCATTATTTTTTTTTTTCCTCCCGAAATTTTAGAGCTCTTTTTTTGTTTTTCACTTTGATCGTTGACGTTTTTTCTTCGATGCATTTTGAATAAAGTGAACTTTAAAGTCCTTAATAATTCGCATGTGCGTAGGCAAATAGCCCTAGGCTGACTAGATTGTTCGTTGCGATTAAGCTCTCTAAGCAGTTCTACTATGTTGTCATATAAATTTTTGAAATAAATTTTTGAATAAAAAAGCATTTTTCGAACAGAAAAATGTAAAAAAGACACTAAAACTTTCGTTTAAAACTTTGACAGTATTGATAATCAAAGCAGATTAATACACTTTCTATTATTATTTTTAAGTTGATAAGTAATCAAGTGACAGTGTGGACACTTTTTGATTGATTACATTAATTTTTATAATAAATATTATTTTTTCATGGAAACTTAATCGAAAATCAAAATTTTAAAATTTCACTTCCAAAAAAAATATCTGTCCCAAGATACGAATAAACTTTAAACTTAACTCCTCAATCCGGAACAAACTTCTGCACTCACAAGTCTTTTCACGGTCTCACGCGTGACCGTGGTGTTTAAATCAAGCGTATAACCTTCGTTTCATAATCAACATATTATTTTTCACTTGATCTATGGTATTCTGATAATTTCCTACAATCGTATCAAAACAAATATGAAAAAATATTTAAAGCATCAAATGGTGATAAGAAAATATAAAATCTCTCTTTTTAGCACGATTCACACAATTAGGGCAATTGATACGCATTGAGGCTAAATTTAAAAAATTTGCAGTATTAAACAAGACACCCATTTGGGTGCTGAAACTGCAAAAAAATTGATGTTTTGATTAAAATTTTTTACAAAATCAGCTCCTTAAAAATTAAAAAGAACTATTTTATTATGAAGGTTCAAAGCCAATCGGAGAGGTTGATTTTCTAATAAACATATTAGCAACTATGGGTGAATTATGTACTTTGAAGTTAACGGTAATTTGATATACGGTAAACAATATACGGTTTTTTGAAAAAGTACTCCAATCACGCCAAAAAAATTCCAGGGTCAACTTCAAACGTTTTCAAGACGTTTTTCTCATTACGGTTATATTTATCCTTATTTCTTGAAAAATAAGATCACGTGACCTATTTGGAAGAAACCATTATGTTCAAAACTCTTAAATTAGGTGTTTATTACCCAACAAAATTTTTCGGCTAAATCTGACTACTATTTATGACCCAAAACCTTATTTCTTGATTTAAAGGTCACGTGATCGTGTTTGGTATTTGGTGTAATGGAGTAAAAGTCTTAAAAACTTCTAAAAAACCATTTCATTATTTTCAAAAATTGATTCAAGTAATTTTTGAAAAAAAACAGTACTATTTTGGCCAACCTTATTACTTGAATAAACGGTCACGTGATCATTTTCAGGCTATGTTGTGATGGGAAAAAAGTCTTAGAATTTCTTTTTGATTCTGCTCTAAGTTTTTTTTTGATGGTTAAAATTTTTTTTGCAAAAAATAAGTACTGTTATTCAGGTCGCTTTTTTTTCGGTTGCTCCACCTAAGGGGTATCTGTTCTGAGAGAACTAGACTAGATAGCGACAAACGGTTTTTTGCATCTTAATCTTAACCGAATTTGGAACGCAGGATTTTTTTCTTTTTCTCCGATGATTACCGGTTCACCGGTAATTCGCAAAAAACCGGTTTTTTCGGTCATTTTGAGCAATTTCGATGACTGATTTCCGGTCATGTGATCAACCTAGGAAGCCAAAAAAAATTTCTACCGCATATTTTTTTCCAAGGTTTCACGTGCAGAAAACTATTTGTCGCTATCTTGTCTAGTTCTCCCAGTCGAAATCATGGTGGAGCAACCGAAAAAAAAAGCGACCTCAGTAAAAATTTCTAGAAAAAAAACGCACAAACGTCAATTATGTAAATAGTCGATCGATTACTTTGTAAATATTTCATAATGAATGATTTAGTGTTCTTAATTGCGATTAAACGGGTCAAGGTCACGCGTGACCGTAAAAAGAATGTGGGAGTTAAGTGTTTTGCATGCATCAAACACTTTCCTAAAAACTGGCTTATCTCACATTAGTATTTGATGTCTTGTTTCGAAATAATTTTTCCGGAAGTAAAACTTCGGCGAAAAATCTCAAAAAATCAACTCTCCCTAATATTCGAACCAAATATCCCAAAAAAAATTGGGTATTTTTTTCGGAATCACCGCAAAATTCTTTATAGTGTATTCGGAAGGAACAATTCTGTGACATTTATTTTGCTCATTTTAGAAGGTTATAGGTAGGCTTGAGCCGACATATCGGCTCTGTGATTCCAAGGGTTAAGGGGGTTCAACAAAAATTTTTTTCGAATTTTGCAAACTTTATTGATTTTTTCTGATTATTTTTCTAAGTTATTAACTGTATAGCGTGATATCCCCTTTTCACACTATCCGGAATATCCCGGCCCTGTAAAGTAAACGTAGTGTGTTTTTCAGTAGTAGGGCCGGGATATTCCGGATAGTGTGAAAGTGTGATATAGACATGGGGGCCAGGGGTCGGCATAATTGGATCGTATCGTAATTTTCGGATTAGATCGTATCGTATCGGTTTTTTGCGATACGATACGATCTCATCTTTATTTTACTCCTCTAGACACGATACGATCCAGTTTTAATTTCGACCCCCCTAGATACGATACGATACGATCCAGTTTTCAAATCAACCGCTCTAGATACGATACGATCCAGTATTTAAATCAACCTCTCTAGATACTATACGATCCGATCCTTTTTAAATTTCAACCCCCTAGATACGATACGATCCATTTTTTATTTTCCCCGATCTAGATACGATACGATCCGATCTAATTATCGTTTAGTATCTAGAAACGATACGATCCGATAAATATTTTAAGTTCAATTTCACAAATTAATTCGTAAATTTTATACTCTAATGGCTCTTTTTTGAGATAATTTCGGATTAAAAAAGAAATTATAGATCATTGTATAAAAAATAAGTGTCAAAAATAAATCGTCGAAAATTGCCGAAAATTTGGTCACGAGATCAAATTGGTCAGAAATGAGGTTTTGAGGGGGTAGTGTGACACTGGCTGTCCGAGGTAGTGTGACACTGGCTGTCTGAGGGTGTCCCCTAAGACGATACTATTCCCTCCTCGTAAAAAAGAACCCGTCTCAAAAAATTTGAAAAGTGTCAATTTAAGGGTATGGTGGTTCCTACATTTTCTGCAACTATTATGTTATAAAAATGCACCAAATCAATCGTGTATGTTTTAAAAGTACAAACAAACCCAAATAAGAACAAAAAAATTTCGAAATTTTTGAGTTTTTTCGATTTTTTTCTGAGTATTTTTTTCAAAATTAAGTACAAAATAACGTTTGTTTCAATTTGACCACTAAAACTTCAAAATTTCGACTTGACGTAAGCCAACTTTCTCTTCAGTGTTTTCCCAGCNGAAGTTTTTATTTCTTTCGAGCTACCGTTTGCAAAAATTTGAGTAAATTTTGAAATTTAACCTACGAGGAGATAGATTTTCCGATGAACAAAGTCCAAAAAACGGTGGTTTATTGCATATTCTAGAAAAAATATAGCACTTATCGACAAAAGCGCTCCTCAGAAGTTTCAAATACTAATTATACAGGTTTTGTAAAAATTAAGGTTTATTTCAAAATAAAGCCTGGGAGGAGATAGATTTTCCGTTTTGTCTTAGGTCTCCCTGTCTCGCTTATGTGTCTGGGAGTGTATGAATGCAAAAAAAATTCAACACATGTTTCACGCAAGATAAAGGCTAGTTCTACAAACTGGGTAATCTGAATAATATCCTTGAAGCCTTGTTTGGCTAATATTTTATCGAGAATATGTCAAATTAGGAACCACCATACCCTTAAATAAAATCAAGATTTTTTAGAAAATTTTAATCGCGACTTCTGATTGATTCTCGCAAAAAAATAAGAAATAGGTTTTGATATGTTTAACCGGAAGCACAAATCAATGCGACCATTTTTTGCATCACAACCGACCCATTCAGACCCACTCTTCCGTAAAATATCATTTAGCGTTTTTAACTCCCTCACACCCTTTGACTATCTGAAGACAAAAATTTTTTGGGGGGGCCAAAACGGCGCAGAAATAACATCGTCACAGACCTACAATTCAAATGCGTCATAAAATTTGCAATTTCATTTCCAAAAATATTGTTGAAAATTTCATACAATTAGCCATTCTTAAGATATTTCCCTACTTTTTTTAAGGATTTTCGCCAAAATTTCTTAAAAATTAATTGTGTAAAAACGATACATAATATCAAAATTCTGAGGAAGCCAGTTTTTCGGAGAGTATTTGAGAATTCTTTTCATGTAAATTAATTTTTTCTGCAGTTTCTATACGAACAATAATTTTTTCACAAGTGATTTTTATGAAACTCAAAATAATGAAATAAAAATATTATTCAAAAATTATTTTCCAAAAGAATTAAAGGGCATTTAACTCCCAAATAAAGGCCGACAAACAACAAAATCGATCAAAAGTGTGAAGCATAAGGTGGTACTGCGATTTGTTATCAAGCTGATTAGCAATAATTTTTCACATTTTGCTGGCATCATATTTTGCGCGCGGCGATGATGAATTAATTGTTCTATAACCGATATCATATTTCAAAATCTGCAACCAGCTTAATAGGCTAGAGTTTCACTGTAAATTTGTAACTTATATGTCATATGTGGAGAAAAATGTATGATTTTCCAAAAAATACAAGGTGAGTGAAGTTCACTCAGTGAACCTCTCTTTTCTCTCGAAGTTATTAAGTTCACAGACTTCGAAATTTACAAATGTTATGTGTTATTCACTTAATTCTATCCTTGATCTCAATCAATGGAAAATAAGTTAATTGATATCTTCTCCAGTTTTCCCGTGATAAACGCTCAAAGTAGTGCCTTCAGATAGGCTTTTGGGTGTGAAGCGAAGTTCTCGTTTCTGGGTGTGAGGAGGTTAAAAAAAACATATTTTTAAACAACTGAAAAAATGTCGTAATTTTCAATATAAGGGCAAAAAAAGTCAAATTTACGACAAAAATAGATAAGGCTTTGCTGTAATGAGATAAAAGTCTTATACACGTTTGGAGTTCATCCTGAATTAATTTTTGATGTAATTTGAGAACTTTGTCAAATTATCATATATCGGTACTATGTTTTTTTAAAAAAGTTCTCGAATCACGTCGAAGACCCCTCAAAAGAATCATTAAGACTTTCTGAGACTTTTATTTCATTACAGTAAAGCCCCAAAATAATTACGTGACTGTATAAACGAGTTACAATCATTTGGCATAAAATAACCTTTTTGCTTAAAAGTACTCAAACTGCGTCAAGAGAAATTAAAAGGAATTATCGTCCAAATTTAAAAGTCATTCACATTAGTGCATAGTTCAAAATCACGTGAAATTATAATCAAGAAATTAAGAGTATCGTGGTTCCTACATTTTCTGCAGTTATTGTGTCATAAAAATGCACCAAAACAATCATTAATGTTTTAAAAACTCAAAACAACCCTTATAAGAACAAACAAAAATTACGAAAGTTCTGAGTTTTTCTGATTTTTTTCAAAATTTAGTGGAAAAATAACGTTTGTTTCAAATTCAGAATTTACTGTTTTTGCTCTCTAGCACCACCTGGGAACTTTTTTTTCAATTTTTGAAGTCAATTTTGTAATCAGTGGAGTTAAAAACTTCCTAGACTCAGTTTTTAGCAAAATTAGACATTTTTTAGTATCCAAAATTTTGACCCTTGAGGAAATCAACTTACAGGCCCTGTGAGACTCTGGCGATGAATTTGGAAAAAAATCCAAAAAATGAGCTAAAGGATCTTGCGGAGATCACGCTGAAATAAAAATTGAAGTCTTTGTATGTCACATGAGCCCGGAAACGTGACACAAAGATTTGGTTTTTTTGTTTCAAAATTGAAATTTGATCCGAAATGGACATGTTTTGGAATTTCTTTAGCTGATTTTGGTGTTTACGTCGTGCTAAAAAATATGGTCAAAAAAATTCAATTTGAGAAAATGTTTTTCGAGGAGGTCTTATCGTAATCAAAATCCACCCGTAAGAATAAAAGTTTTGACTCTTCAGCACCACCTGGCGACGTTTTGGGATAATTTAAATATCATTTTTATATTCCATTGACCCAATTTACTTTAGATTCAAATTTTAAGGGAGTCCCCCTCGCGAAATTAAATTCTCTGAAAATTTGACCCATAGTTAATTAAGCAAAAAAAATGACAATGGACATGGCCTCGCGGTCCAGAAACCACCAGGTGGCGCGCTAGGGATGAAAAACCTGTAAACACTTTCGATAAACTATTTCGGAACATTTATTATGAATATTATTAATTTCTCGTAGGACTCACGGTTGATACAGTACGCAAATAAATTTTTTTTTGTTAATTATTTTTTTTAAATACAGTAGATAACGTCTAAAACCTAGTTTTAAAGTCACTCAAATTAAAATTTCTCGAAATCGGAACGGGAATTTTTTTTTGTTTTCACAGTGAAGTTCGTTTAACAGGACGCACAGACAGGACGCACTTTGACTCAAAAACCTTTGCCACGAACCGTTTAACAGGACGCACGATTTATCTGAAACTTTGCCTGGTCCGAATAACAGGTTGATAATTTTAACCATTTATTTCACACTTTCCCGACCGATGATTAGCGTCCAGATCAAGCAAATAAGAAACTTTCATACCTTGCGCCAGGTTATTGCGAAGGATTTTTAGGGTCTTTTGAGCACAACAAGAAAACAAAAAATATCGAACCTAGCGTCATGTTATTGCCAAGGAGTTAAGGGGCCTTCTGCACAAAATAAAATAAAAAAATCATGCCTTGCGTCGGGTTATTGCGAAGGATTTGAATGACCTCATCAACACATAAAATATCAAACCTTGCGTAAGGTTACTGCGGAGGATTTTAGGGCCTTTTGGACAAAAATGTCATGCCATGCTTCATTCTAAAATAAGAACAATAATTTTATTGCGTCATGTAATTGCGAAGTTTCATATGAACTCAAAAACATTTAAATTTTATTCTTGCGTTGAGTTATTGCGAAAAAAATTAATCATAAAGATGATCCGCCTAAATATATGAAATCAGAAAGCGCACCTGAAACCTGTTCTTGAGATTTAAGTATAGTGTATTAACTGCAAGCATGTCATATTCGCATCCTGGAAGAAAAACAACTTTAGACAGCTATAGATATATTGATGAAACGATATGCAGTGCGTTAAACTGAAGAAGAAATGCGAAAACATCATACTAAAAATCAGACAAGAAGTCTTGTCTCCGAAGCAAAAATGTATTCAATATACGGCGAGATATATTGAATTTGTGACTATCATAGAAAATGAGCCAGATAAAAATAAAATAATTCAATAGCATCGAATACATTTTTTGATTGGATTCATGTTTTTTGAATTTCTTATTCCTGAAGTGAAAATTAATGGAAATTACTCGAAGGGTGGATTTAATATCGCCGTCTCTCATATTCAAGGTATTCATAGCTACATGGAATTCTCCAGCATCAGATTCCAGTGCCACGAACCTCTCCAAACAAGATAAATTTGTCGTTTCCGATTGATCACAATAAAAGTTAATTTCTATATTCAAAACTCGTTTTTGCATTAGCTGATATAAAATATGACAGGTTATTTTCTAAGTTGACTATCTGATCAGTCGGGCTTTTCGAGTGAATAAGTCTCAATATTTGTTACCAAAATAAAACCGGAATTGTCATTTTTGCGTTTCGAAAACAATTGAGTGCCTGCTCCGAATTAATTGCTTGCAACAGAAAACAGGTTATTCTGAATAATTGGGAATTTTCAAAATGCAACAATTATATCTATCAAATTGCTCTTATTTGATATTTTTCTTCGAATTGCCTTGATATGACTTTTTCCATGATATTGCAATGTTTAAATATTTTCGTGTTCAAAATTTCACCATTGTACGTTATTAATTCGCCTTCTGCCCTTTTTAGCTTTTCTTCAATAAATACAATAATTGTAGTAAAAATTCGTTTTTGTCCGTAGGACGCACTTTTTTCCGCAAAGTTTGCTAGACCGTTTAACAGGACGCACATTTTTGGCAAAGTTTGCCAGTAGCTCTTAACAGGACGCACTCTCGAAATCGACACGTCCTGTTAAACGGACTTTACTGTATATTATACAATAAAACCTTGCCTTTATTTAATTCGTAGTGGTTCCCCGGAAATGTGCTTAGAACAAAAGTTACAACGCCAGAAGCGAGGGGTGCGCTCATGCTAATCGCGTTTCTTCTAATAGTGGATACTTTGTTGGTTTTGACAAAAATGATGTATTTGAGTTTATATTTTCATCACCGGAATTTTGAGATAAACCTGCTAGAAAATTGACGTCTTCAACATGATTTTCGGTCCGCTTACTTTCGTGTTTTCTCAGAATTTTTCTCGTGAATTTAATTCGTATGCTTGACCATGGTTTGAAATATTTTAAATTTGCCCAACTAGGCTTACGTTTTTTATATATATTTTGGCATTCCTAAAATTTAATGACATTCTTGCATTATAAAAATTTCCCATAACAGCGCCTCTTTTTTAATTCTTCTGGAAAAAGGTCCGTATTAGTCGCGAAAATAACTTCTGTGAAGTTCGCTGCATGATATTGAGGGAGCTGGCACATTTGGCATTAGTGAGAGGCCGTTTGATCATTCAAAAACATCGGCTGTTCAAGCTTGAAACGAAAATTTAGGGTTAGCAAATGGCCGCAAGAAGTTTTTTCTCTTATAGTAAAAAATACTATAAAAATATCAAATTATTGTCCGTCTTTTATTTATAAGAATAAAGCCAACAAAGTCCGAATTAAATAAAGGCAAGGGTTCATTGTATAATATATGTGAAAACAAAAAAATCCTTGGGCCGATTTCGCGAAATTTTGATTTGAATGACTTTAAAACAAATTTTTAAACGTTATCTACTGTACTTCAGAAAATAATAAATTAACAAAGAAATTTATTAGCGTACTGTATCAACGGTGAGTCCCACGAAAAATAAATAATTTTCATAGTTAATGTTTCGAAATATTTCATCAAAAGTGTTTACAGGTTTTTGCTCGTGAAAAACAGGATGAGCGTGAGCGCACCCCTCGCTTCTGGCGCTGTGACTTTTGTTCTAAACACATTTCCGGGGAACAACAACGAATGAAATAAAGGCAAGGTTTCATTGTATAATATATGTGAAAAGAAAAAAAAAATCCAGCTCCGATTTCGAGAAATTTTGATTTGAGTGACTTTAAAACAAGGTTTTAGACGTTATCTACTGTATTTAAAAAAAAAAATTAACAAAATAAAATTTATTTGCGTACTGTATCATCNGTGAGTCCTACGAAAAATAAATAATATTCATAATAAATGTTCTGAAATATTTTACCGAAAGTGTTTACAGGTTTTTGATCCCTAGCGCGCCACCTGGTTGTTTCTGGGCCGCGAGGCCATGTCCATTGTCATTTTTTTTGCTTTATTAACTATGGGTCAAATTTTCAGAGAATTAATTTCGCGAGGGGGACTCCCTTAAACAAAAATTGTTAGTCGTTATAAAATTCTAAAAATTGAATTCGGATTAAAATGAAATAAAACCGTAATTTGATGAAAAATTCATGAAATATGAGCAAATTCTTTCGTTATTTGAAATTTTGATAGTTTTTTTATTTCAGTTCGTCGTATAAGGACAGTTGATCTCAAGATAATTTTGTTTGAAATACACAAAAACAATTTCAAATGAATTCGAGCTCATTATCATTGCCAATATACTTATGAAACTTCTGCTATTTTTGTCGAAAATTTGCCTTTTTTCGCCCTTATATTCAAAATTTAGACATGACCGCAATTGTTTTGATAAAAATTTTAAGTTTCAAAGGCGCTAAATAATATTTCCCGTTTTTTGTGAAATTTTCAGAGAGGATATATGTCTTAAACAAAAAGTAATGATAAAAAACTTTTATTTTATAAGGACAAGTAGTCAAAAGACCCCCAATAACTTGTTTTAGGGGTCTGAGTGGGTATGTTTTTATATAAAAATTGTTGCCTTGATTTGCGCTACAAGACGAACATATCAAAACCTATTTCTGAGAATTTTTTGCGAGAACCAATCAGAAGCCGTGCTCAAAATTCTCAAAAAAGTCTGGATTTTAAGAAATTGAAAGTTTTTCAAATTTTTGAGACGAATACTTTTTCCGGGAAACGTATAGTTTCGCCTTAGGGGACAACTGCGGACAGCCTATGACCACTTTGAAAACCAGATAATATCTTAAAAATCTCAATTTTTAAAATTTCGCTTTCTCACGCCACTTTTGCCTATTAGTGATCAAAAAATTAAGCCTTTAAACTAAATATATTTCCAAAAAATGTATTTAAAAGTTTTTTGCATGATCGTACCGGTCGTGATACTGGTTGAAAAACCCGGTTTTTGTCTAAATTCGTATCATTTAGTCATGAGATGTCAAAAATCTTTAGTTTTTCTAACGCTCACTATGAATGGTTTTTTAGGAAGTAAAGTGGAATTAGAAATGTAATTTTCGGTTTATTTGCGCAAAATCGACAAAAATTACATGTTAAATTGACTGTTTTGGGTGTATTGAGTCTTTATTCAATTTCATTTGGAGCACTGATGTCAGATTTGTTTTATAAAAAAAGCACTTTTTACAAATTGTGTTCCAGGTTAAAGTGGAATTTGTTTTACAATATCTTCTTTGGTTTGCTTATGCGAGACGTTCAAAGTTTCGGTTGTGTCTAATTCACCGGATTTCCCAATTTTTGATCAATTTTTAATTTTTTTTTGGAAAAAAAAATTATTTACTTATTTTTTCTTATAGCTTACATAACAAGGGAACGAGTACCGTAAAAAAATAATAATTCTGATATGGTCTTCTCAAAATACAGCACGATTTCGAAAAAAATACTCCCAATTTTTCGAAATTTTTTTGTTCGAAATTTTTTTTTTCTAGAATGAAATCGACAACAAAATTTCGAATGCCGTAAAAAGTAATAATTTTCCATGTATAGATCTCGAGATATTGACCTCCATCGGTTACCCCACATTTCTGTATCTAAGGAAATTTTTTTTTCAAATTTTTTTTTTTTTAATTTTTCATACCATTTGAAATCTTTGGCTACCCAATGCACGAAAACTCCAAAGGTTTTGATACAGCAGTTTCAAAATGACATCATAAAACACTTAAGAGAAGAATCGAAATTTTCTGAAAATTTTTTTGTCGGAAATTTCATTTATTGTTTTTATTTTTCTGGACTGAAAATTGACAAACAAAAATTCGAATGCCGCAAAATTAGCTTCGTAGCATGTGTAGATCTCGAGATATAGACCTCCGTCGGTTACCTTCTTAAGTTTGGCTTGCAAATCTAACAAAAGTCAGGCTACCTCAAGGCAAAAAAAATGACTTGATTATCAAGGCAGGTCAAGCCAAGTGCTTATTGGCCTCTAGTGTGATTTGGTTCCAAGTGGGGTTGGTCCCAAGTGGAGGGCCAAGTTTGGTCCCAAGTGGGGCCTACTCTTTAAAGTCACAGCATTAAATGTTTTACCTAAATATGCCAACTATTTCTTATTTTTTGGTGGTTTTTAAATCTTATGTTTAATGTACAGTCTAAAATCTTTACTAATAAAGTTTCATAATTATCGAAAAAAAAATTAAATTGAATTATAGACTATAGATTATAGATATTGTTGGCATATTTACGTAAAACATTTAATGCTAATAGTCCATAATTTACAGTCTATACTTTATAGACAAATTGTAATATTCAGATTTTTGCTTCACCGCATTCATCGGTGCACATGTGATGAAAATTAACTCAAGGGGGTAACCGACGGAGGCTATATCTCGAGACTTAGAAGTGATAGGAAGCTAATTTTAGTTGCATTGTCATTTTCGTGGCTGGTTTGCTTCCAAAAATATATAAAAAAAATTTTCGATGTCAAAAAATTTCCAAAATTTTCTATATTTTCAAAGTTTCATTTTCCTTAACCGCACTGTATCTTTTGAAGTAATTACTCTTTTGCTCTAATTTTTGTTGCATTAGATCACTGTGAATTAGATCTTGAAAATGGCAATAAAAAATTTTTAAATTTCGAAAAAAAATAATTCCAAATATTTCCTTAGATCCAGAAATTTGGGGTAACCGACGGAGGCTGTTTCTCGAGACTCAGAAGTGACAGAAAGCTGATTTTAGCTGCATTCTTATTTTTATTAACGGTTTGCTGATAAAAACCTTAAAATNAAAAAAAATCTGATATTGTTCGACGAAATGCCATTGTACCAGCGAACATGCGCAAAAACACCCATTTATAAAATTTTGATATCCAGGAGCTAGATGCAGTTGTACCAAAAAATGGAAAAAATCATTTTTTGGACCGGTATACCGGCCGGTCCGGTCATACAAAAAACTTTTGAAACCATTTTTTGAAAATTTCAAACAAATATCTCCTAGAATCCGAAGTTTGAACTCAATACGAATTGCGGTTAGCTCAGGACTAACGTTTGAAAATCAGTAAAACCCGTCGGTTACCCCCTTAAAATCCTTTTCAGAATCAAAATTATAAACTTTTATCTTGCAATTGTTTAAATAAGATGAATAAAAAATTATTGGAGTTTTTCTTATATAAACGCTTATTTCTTGTTATCAAGTTTTGCATTTTATTAGGCATGAATTAATTACACAAAAAGTTATTTTTCAAGCAATTTTATTTTGCATCAAAAAATCACTATCTGATGATTTCTTTAGATATCTAAATATGAGATTATCCTTCTCTCCAAAATCGGCTTTAATACAAAAAACTGAAAATTGATCATTTGGAACGTACCACTGCTTTTGCCCCAAGCCAGGGCATTATATTTATATTGTTGGAGGTGTTTTCTCAAAATACCCCTCCTTTTCTCGGACATTGCCCAAATCGGGTAAAATCAGACCCATAGGATATTTTGGCGTACTGCGGAAAATAATAAGGGGGGAGATGTTTGAATTTGTTAAAGAATTGGGACGATTGGGTCGGGAATTTGGCGTTTTGTATGTCTTTGAAATGGGTGCTGTGGAGGAGGTGTTGATTGACCCGTCTTACCTGCTCAACTCGAAAGACTCGAAGCCCGAGCTGCCCAAGCACCACCACCAAGCACCAGACTCAGTGAAACCCGCCAGACTAGAAAATCCGCTTTTTAGCCTCATTTAGGGCCAAAGAGAACAATGTCCAGGTTTGCTTAAAATGAGCTTTTTTACTATTTTTCACCATATCGGCACTGAGGGCAACCTACCTAACTATTTTGTTAACCTACTGTAAAATCACTACGATCAGAATCAGCAGAGAAAAAAAGAGTTTTTGACCGGGATTTTAAGGGATAAACATTTTATTTTTAATCTTAAATGTGCCGACACCGATTATTATGTGGCTGAGGTAATTTCAAAATCTTTAGGGATTTTGCAATAACCTTTAAAATATAATCAATTGAATTAACATTTTTTAATGTCAAAAAATTAAACATTATGCTCGTTTATTTAACCGGAATTATCGCCGATTTCCGGAAACATCAAATAATATTCGTTTAGAATTAGGATCAATTTCTAAGAAAATATCGCCCTAATCAAGTGAAACCGGTAATTTAAAGATCGATCAAAAGTTAAAATTAAAATGCAATTAAAATAATTTTGACGACTGAAATTTTTTAAACTATCCGGCATTATTTTCGAAGAAAGATTTGCCAAAATCGGACGTTAATAAAAATATTGAAAACTTTAACCAAAATTGAGTGAAAATATGGAGTATACATTTTCGGTCGATTTTTCAAAATGCCCATTGTATCATATAATTTAAATGAAAGAAGGGGATCCCTGGACTTGGCGCTGCGCGTTCGCGTTTGACCCGCCNCGCCAGGCGTAGAGATCATCTTCTTAGATATATCGAAAATGATGCCTATGTGTCAAATTTTATCATGAGGTCACAAGAAAAGACATTGTCCAATTATATCACACGATTGTCAAGAATCCTGTTATTTCATTGGTCACTTCTCTTCTTGCATCATTTTCGATATGATACATACCCTTTTCCGAACGGAACTCCATCTCAAAAACGCTTACTATCTCTATAGCGCGTGTTCGAATCCCACTAATGTTGCCTTAGTGATTATCTTGAATATGATTATAGGCAAGGGTCTTGATAATGGAACCGCTAAATGTTATCGATGTGTAATCACTCAAGCAATCACTAAGACAATCATTTAGACAACATCAGTGGGATTCGAACACGCGCTATAGAGATAGTAAGCGTTTTTGAGATGGAGTTCCGTTCGGAAAAGGATACATATGATATATGTATGATACAAATTGGCAGACTTTTTGAGTCTTCATCAATAACAAACGATTTATGAGAAAATTCGACCAAATTTTGTACACCGAAAAACCATACAATGCAGTGAATTGGAAATATCATGCCTTTCTGACTTTATTTCATTTGTCGCACCATAATCGACCATAAGAAATCAATGCTTATTTTTTGAGCGCGTCTTTCACTTAATTTATTTGATTTTGAAAAAGATTTTATTTCATAATAAGAAATATCCACAATTATCAAGCGCGTTTATTGGTCAACTTTTGCCCGCTTTTGCTCAAGATAACTCATAACTTCAAAAATAATACCTTTAAGGGGGTAGTGTCCGCAAAAAAAGTTGGCCTGAAAATCTGATANTTCAATCTAAATAAGGTGATTTGGCAAAAAAATTGGAATTTTATGCTATAGAACTCTTGTTTTTGCCGGTTAAAGTTGAAAATCTCAAATTTATCCATTTTACGTTTTATCCATTTTACTATCGACCCGTTTAGTACTATATCAGATTTTCAGGCCAACGTTTTTTGCGGACACTACCCCCTTAATCAAAAGACACCGACTTGATTGTACTTAATCAATTTAAAATTGGTTTCTTAGTGAGGACGAAGGAAGTGATGGAAATGATAATAATGGAAAAATTAATTCACTATCTATCAATATTTTAAAACGAAAAAATTCAACTGGCAGTACTAAAACCGAGCCACCTACTACACCAGATCCATCAGCAGAAGACGAAGCATGGAGATCTTACCTTGAAAATCCATCGATGGGACTTACCATTGCTGCATCGGATGAGGTAAAAATATGCAACATCTAGTTATTAACGATAGGGATTTTGTATTAAACTATTTATATAATCATTATGTTAATTTTCCTCAAGAGAGTACCTGACGCCATTTAGTGATTTTTAAACGTCTTTGCTGAGCTGAATAACAGTCCCCTGAGTTTCATATTTTGGGACCCAGGAGATATTTGTCCAAGTTTTTCAAAAAAAATAACCAAAAGTTTTTTGTATGATCGTACCGGTATTTGTAACGGTCCAAAAAGTCATTTTTCGACTTTTACTGGTTCAATTTAATTTAGCGATGTATTAACAGAATTTTCTGATTATTTGTAAGAATACCTAAATTTGTTAGTTAAAAAAAGTTATGCGCTAAGATTTATGTTTTTCATTTAATTAGCCTAAAATCACTGATAAAGTCGTCAAAATGGCTGTTTTTGGTACCCTAGGCGCTAGTTCAATTTTATTTGGAGCACAGTTAACAAAAAAAATTTGGAAAAAAAGCACTTTCTAAAAATTGCGAGTTCATGATTTTTATGCGCTCTGTATTCCGCTATCTTTTATGGTTTTATGCGCAGTCAAAGTTTAGGTTACTTCAAAATTTGGCAAAAATATGTTTTTTTCTTAGGTTTGCAAAATTATTTTTGAAAAAAATCCAATTTTTTTTCATTTTTATAAAGTATCATCATTTAAAAATTTTAAATGACAAAAAAATTAGTCAGATCCGATGTCTATATCACGAGTTTTAGTCAAAAATACCTAAAAAAAATGAAATTTTGCAAATTTATGAGTTTTTTTTAGGTCAAAATTTAAATTTTTTTCTTATTTTGTAAGCAAACCGTTAACAAAATGTCGAATGCAGCAAAAAGTAAGTGATTTGAAAACTTCCAAACTTGTCAGTTACAGTAGTTCACCACTTAATACACCACTCTACAGCTTTTGCCAGAATGGGTGGTTTTAACTGGTCATAGGGGTTATGAGTGGTCACAGGCTAGGAGGATAGTTATAAATAGTCACAGGACCAGGAATCGGCAAACTGAAAAATTTTGCTGGGGCTGGGCCGCCTGGGCCACTTTTTTTGCTGGGTCTGGGCTGGGTCGGGTCGAGGTTTTTTTTGGCTCAGGCGCTGGGCCATATCTGGGCCATTTTTTTTTGGAAATTTTGCTGGGCCGGGAATTTTTTGGCCCAGGCGCTGGGCCACATCGGGGCCATATCTGGGTCATTTTTCAACCAGGGCGCTGGGTCACATTAGGGCGATTTTTCGACCAGGGACAAGGGCGCTTTATCAAAAACATTTTCCTTCTGAGTAATGCATCACTTATTTTTTTTGTATTTTTATCACAGAAATGCACCCTACAAAATAAAAATTATTGCAAAATAAAAATTGGATGTTTCAGCAGGCCAAATCAAATAAGTCAAAATATGACTTGATTAATCGTTTTAATAGATAACTCGCCTTTTGTTTTGAGCTTATATTAATTTTTGCCTTGGCCATAATTTCCGACCGGGCCCTTGTTTTTCGCTTTAATTCAGTTATGACCCAGGCCTTTATGTTTTTCGCCTCAATTAATTTTACGCCCGGGCCATTATTTTCGTTTTTATCAATTTTTCGGCTGAGCAAGAATTTTTGCCTGGGCCAGAATTTTCACTCGGGCCACTTTTTTCGCCTGGCCCAGGCGCTTGGCCACTTTTTTTNGCCTGGGCCTGGGCCAAGCTGGGCCACGATTTTGCTGGGTCTGGGCTGGGTCAAGGCTTTTTCTGACGCAGGCGCTGGGCCACATCTGGGCCGAAAAAGCGGCCCAGATGCCCAGCTTTTGCCGATCCTTGCACAGGACAAGGTTTTTTGAAGGTTTTGTATTTTCCGACCATCAGTTAAGACTTTTTGGTGTAATATTGATTTTTCTTGAAATATTTCGAAAAGTTTTTCTGGTTTTTTCATTTTTCCGAACATCAGTCAAGAGTTTTTTGGAAAATTTAGATTTGTCTTAAAATTCACTTAAAACCCGGAAACTATTCAGTAGTACCGGTAATAAAACCATTTGAATCAGGGTCGGCAGACGCGACTTGAAAAAACCATGACGGACCTTGAGCGTCATGATCGTTGACCTGATCGGTTGAGCCGAATAAAAACTTGATCGGACTTGACCTGATAGCGGAATTGCCCACGAAAATTAACACTTGACGGATTGACGCTGATCGATTGAGAACAATTCGTGAGAAAACTATGGATCGATTGGGATCGATTGACGCCCAATCATCAAATATTTCCGATCTAGATCGTGAATCATGAAGAATAAATTGGAAGAATTTTCATAACGAATTTTTGGGGCTATTATATCATGAGTATATAATACTTAGCTTCATACAATTAAAAAATTCTTGTACTTAATCGATTACGGCCGGACGCGGCCTGCTAATCCTAGAAAACGCATAAAAAATTAGAAACTACTCTTCCTCTAAAAACATTATTAATATTTGGAACAAACCTTACACCATTTTCTCAAGGATCCAGGAATTATGAATGGATTAGACAACTTTCCGTTTCAACCACTTTGTTCAAATTTTCTACAAGTACTTTTCGGAGAAAATCTTTGTAATTTTGCTAGCAAATTTGTCGACGAAGAATTTCGTCGACAGCAGACTTTCCTCGACAGAAAGTGATTTCCACTATAACTCTATTTTGAAACATTTGAAACTGTCAATGAAACAATACAGTATGTTTTGAACAGAGTTTGTCATAAAATTTCCAAAAACTTAATCGGATTGAGGAAATTTAAAAAAACCTAATCGAATGACTATCGATGAGACAACTGATCGATTGACTGACGGACTTGAGGAGTTTCAAAACTCTGGCATCCGGATTTGAACCATGATCGGATTGAGGAGTTTAAACACTAACGAGGAACTTGATCGGATTGAGGAGTTATTAAAAACTTGATCGGATTGGATCGGATCAAAAAAATCGATCCAATCCAATCCGATCAAGTTCAATCCAATCCGATCAAGTTCTGCCGACCCCTGATTTGAATTGTTTAATGTAAAACTTTGATTAAAAGTTTGGAATTTATGGTAAACGAATTATTGTTGGCAATGAGCGACACACGAGATTAATAAAAATCTAAGGTCGACATATCAGACAATACGAAAATTTTAAAAATCGTACTAAATTTATTGCATTTCCTCTTTCCACATTAGTTGATATCTCGATAATTTCAGCTGGATCGCTGGAAATTTAAGGGGGGGGTTTAAAGGGTTTTAAGGGTATCCTGGTTCTTACATTTTCTGCAGTTATTATGTCATTAAAATGCACCAAATCAATCGTTAATGTTTTGAGAGCACAAAACAACCCAAATAAGAACAAAAAAAATTCGATTTTTTCAGAGTATTTTTTTCAAAATTAAGTGGAAAAATAACGTTTGTTTCAATTTGACCTCTAAAACTTAAAAATTTCGGCTTGACCTGAGCCCACTTTCTTTTCAGTGTTTCCCCAGCTTACTTTTCAGCCTACTTTCGAAAAAATCGAAGCACATATTTTTTCGGAAATTTTTTCACGTCTTTCCTTGAGTTTTTATTTGTTTTGAGCTACCTTTAGCAGAAATTTGAGTAAATTTTGAAATTTAACCTTGGAGGAGATAGATTTTTCGATTAACAAAGTCCAAAAAACGGTGGTTTATCGCATATTCTTAAAAATATGGGGGTACTCGGAGTGACCAAAATTTGTTCGCCGTGCTTGACCCCATTTCATATTTGTCATTTTTTTTCTGAGACCTTATTTTTGTAGGGGAGATTTTTTATTTGTTTGTGTTCACTCCGAGTGCGCACTATCCGGTTAGGTGCAATTTCCAAATATTTTTTTGGTCAGTCTCTTTCTTAAGCTTTCAATAATTTGGTCACTCGAGTCCCACGTCGCCGGTAGTGGTACCAAGATTATGGTAATCTTTTTAGCTAGACAACATTCGTTCTGGTTCCTGCTGTAGCTCATCATGGAGCCTCTGTTATTTCATTTAGGTGCTAGGTCCAGGTTTCAGTTATCGCGTATGTTATTTTGTATTTCATTGTGTTCCTAATTGTTATCTTTTTGTTTAATATTGGTCTCTTATCGGTCTCAATTTCTTGTGCGAAAAAGTATATACAAAAAATTTTTTTTTTGTTTTTGTTTTGTGTGTGGTGTTTTTTGTTTTTGTGTTTTTAAAAAATTATTTATGAAATATGAAAAAATAAAATGTGTGTCTAAATAATTTTTTTAGTTTGTGTTTTTTTTTTTATTTGATTTGTTTTTTGGATGTTTGTTTGTTTTTTTTTTTTTTGTTTGGAGGTTGGTTTAAAAATAGATTATGAGATACTATTTTGTATATAATTTATGATTATATTTTGTTTTTTAGTAAAGAATGTTTTTAAAAATTATATTTAATAAATGAGTAATGATGGGATTTTTGTGTTTTTGGTGTTTGGTTTTGATGAAGAATAGAAATATTATAATAGGGGGTGTTTGAATATAGAATTCATGGTTTTAGGAAGAGTCAAATAATAGTATTTAAAATATTTATAGAGTTCTCATTGTTTATTTTTGTGTGCAATGAAGTGTGTTTTCGAATATATTTAATTATTCCATTTTCAAGCATTTTTTTTTTCATTAAAAAAAATGAATACAGTAAACTCAAAAGTAACAAGGAAATAGTTCTAGAAAATTTGACTATTAATTATTTGTTCAAATTTAACAAAAATAATTTAAATAGTAAAATACAGTATGTATTTCGAATACAGGCTTAACTATCAGTTTTTTTTTTGTAAAAAGGCTATGTTTTAGGATTTCATTTCAAAATAGCTTGAAATACTTTCGAGATTCGGTTGGTCATTTAAATCTGGTCTGTTAATTCTTATATGATATGCTTCTGATTGTAACCTTTCCGTGGTTGTTCGAAGTTTTTCTGAACTATTTTGAAACTGAGTTCGGTAAAATTCGTTTTTTCATTTGAAATTTTGTAATGTTTCAAAGGGCCTGCTAGGTTTTCCATAAATTTTCGAGAATAATCGTTTTAAATTGAATTGTACAAAACACAATTTGTAATATGGTGATAAATTCCATGAACGGGGAATTTTTTCGGTGCATAGCTCGCTGTTGATGTTTCTCCTGGCTCAGGTGAATAATTCACTGTTTTGTTAAAATGACGCAATATAAAAAGAGTTACAACTACAAGTGAACTTTATAAACAGCGTTTGAAGTTGAAAATAGTCTTGGCAAGGTTTAAAGTGTAACCATAATAATTGTTAAACTTTTTTATCGAACCATAAACATGAAATTTCTGTGTTGCGTGGATTTAGGGCCAGGAATCAGGTGGCAAAACTTTTAATTTTGTTATTCTACTATAGGAGAATTGTAGTCAAGGACAAAAGTGCGTTCTCAGGCCGTGGTGTTTTTTCAAAATTTTCCGAAAAACTTTTAATTTTTCGTTCTACTAGCCACGAGGGATAGTTGTTTCTAGTATAAATTATTCTCAGCTCGTTTAGACTTTTTGAGAATTGTTCTCTATCTGATGAACAATCTCGAACTCTATGTAACTGAGTATAAATTGCACTAT
>SCLH01002046.1:52195-68837 GCA_004367855.1 Oikopleura vanhoeffeni
GATTTGGTCAGTGCGTTCCGTTAACGGAAGTAATCAGTTGGTCAGTGTGTCATGACAAAAAATTTTCCATAATTCTAATATTAATGTCATGCCTTATTATTTGATTTTTGTCATATCTCTATCACAATCCGTTTTTGTTAAATCACTTCGCGTCAAGACGAGAACCATGTGATGGTCATACCAAAAATCTCCATGATCTTATGGATAGACATCACAGGCGATTATTTTTATTTTAGTTGTCATATAGCTCTTTATTAATCTGTTTTTGGTCATTCGGTCAACCGGAAGTAACAGATTGTCAGGATATGACACAAAAATTCTCATACATTTTGATAATCATCACATTTTTTTTAATTTGATGTCATATCTCTAGTAAAATCTGTTTTTTTGGTGACCACTTCCGGTAACACAGGAGTACCAGTGGTATGGTCATGACAAAAAATTCTTCATAAAATTCTAGATAATCCATCTCCTTATTTTTTTATTTAGTGTATAGCTTATTAAATCTGTTTTTTGGTCCCACTTACCGGTCAAACCGTAGTAACATGGGTATGGTCATGAAAAATTCTTCTAAAATCTTGATTATCCATGCACTATTTTTGTTTTGTGTCATGTCTTATTAAAATCTGTTTTTTGGTCCATCCGGTCAACCGGAAGTAACAGTGTCATGTGTCATCCAAAAATTCTCACATAAAATTCTATATAAATCCATGCACTAAATTTTTCGATTCTACGTTCATCCCTTTAAAATATTAATTGTTAGTATAGGGCTTATTTCTGCATGTATAGTTTGTATCGTGGTTAGAAAAAGTTCGTGGATTAGTCACAATCGAAGGAAAAATCGAAAATTTCAATCTGCACCAAATTTTGTTTTAAGTGAAATTTGACTGAAAAAATTTTTGAGTTAAATAAACAAAGACATTCTGCCTTAAATTTACGTGCTTAATTTGCTGCATCTTTAAAGGCAATCAGGACAAGATGTTGCAATTGACCAATCAGCGAAAGACTTCGAGAAAAAAAATGTTCTGAATTTTTTATGTTTATTTTCGATGAAGGAATACAGCCCAAATTCATCGTGATTTGAAGCAGTTAACGCCTTCGCCCTAGGTTTGTGATAAAGTTGACCCGGCGGCGTATATTATACGCGTATAGTTAATTTCACGCAAAAACCTACGTAAGCCTCCGCAAAACCTACGCATTGAAAAATAAATTTATTCGTTGTCCTGGGTGCGGCTATAGTTTAGCAAAGATAGGGCTTTTTTTCAAACGTTCCTAGGCAAAGATAGGCGTTTTAAACCAGATTTTAGACCAAGATTTCCATCGTCGGCGACGAATGAAAAATAAACTTTTTTATAACATGTTCAAATTGACAATGAATGTGTCGGTATTTCAAGGTTTTAAAAATATGTTTTCAAAGTCTCGCAGACAATGTGGGCTAGCTTGAAAATGGGTGTCGCACCAGCCGTCCGCGCTCCATATTAGCTATATAGTACTAGAGTGTGCTGTGTAGAGCTAGTAGGATGTGGGGCTAGTGGTGTGTGTGGCTATCGCGCAGTAGAGCGAGTGGTTATTAGGGCTAGTCTGTGTAGTACTATAGGAGTGTAGTACTTTTAATACTTATTATGTATTATGAATTATAGATATTTTGATATGATATGAATTTAAGTTTATTTTATGATTAAATTATAGAAAGTTTAAATTTAATTTGTTTGATTCAAATTTTATTGATTGAAATTAGCACTAAAGGAAGTTCGAACAAGAAGGTGATTTTCGGAATTTGAAATCATAGACAAATTCTGGTGATATGTCTGAAAGAATTTCAGTACCAAATTTATAAAATAGGATATACAGAATGAAGATTTACATCATTTAAATATGACCACTAGTCAAAATTTTGAGAATTTCTGCATGGCGAGAAATATGTTTGAGCATTTCTTCGTTTTGTAGATTGTTACATTCATGGTAGTATTTCTCTACGGCATCAAATACGTTTTTTGTATCTGAGGAACATCTTGGAGGAACAGGGACACTTTTCAAATGTCAGGCCTAATAGTATTGCAGATAAAATATTATAGTTTTTGTTGTTTACTTGTTTTCGAGATTGATTGGTACTGGCATATTTTTTTTCAAATTTTCATTGTGTCCCTTGACAATTTTAACGATTTCGGATAATCTTTTTTCGAATTCTGTTTATTTAAAATTAACTTATTTCATTTTTTTTCAATAAAATTAATTTATAGCATCCTAGAAATTTGTAACGAAAATTAACTTTAAAATCACAAAATTCTTACTCTGACATATTTTAACGCAGCATTTTAAACTCTAGATATTGTCAAAATTGATCAATCAGCGAGCACATTTCCCAAAGTAGCGCTATAGTTAGAAAGTACGCGTATAGTTAGAATTAGCGTATAGTTAGGTTTTGGCGACAAACTTTCTACATACAGCGCACCTGCTGTAGTCGCATTTAGAGACTCGGACATAAATTTTCTAGATTATCTTTAAAATGTTTATTTTTTGAAATATGGACAAAAATAAGTTATAAAAAGTTTTTTATTTCATTTTGGTTTGTATTGTTTGACGTTCAAGTTTCTGTCGAGAAAATTTAGAGAGTTGATGGATTTTTTTGTGAGACCTTAAAAATAACGCAAAAACGGTTTTTCGCTGATTTAGCGCTGGATGATTTTTGATATAAACCGGACCTCGGGCTCTGCGCATGTCCTTTGTGTGTACATCAACTATAAATTTTTAATCTTTCTTTAAACTGTAGGTGTTGATGATTTTTCGAAAAATCTCATTCATTTTAAAGGTCATCTGATTGGTCGGCCAATCAGAGCTCGACAATATGTTTTTTCGGAGCAAGATGTATTCGCTTTATATTTGAATACTGAAACCCGTACGTTCGTGTTATTTTAGTACGGCATCAAACGCATTGAAAACCCCAGTATCGAGTTTGGATCTAATTTCTAAAAATTTTCAGACCAGGCGATGTTATGATTTTCGTCAGGTAGACTTGTCTATCGGTCAAGACTATCGAAAAAGACTACTGTAGGAGTCTCAGACTTATTGCGCAATAATGAAAACATGTTTTTTCTTGGAGATTCTGGAATTTTTTTTGCTGCCATACCGTATGGCAGAAAAAAAAATTCCAGAATATGGCCCAAACGGTCAAAATTGAAAAAATCTTAATGTTATTTGATAGTCTAATAAACTGTATAGTAATAACAGATAAAAGGTAACTATAATAGAGGTAACTATAACAGAGTAACTACTGTATTTGAGCTCGTACACTTAGATGTTACTAGTAATCATAATTTTCTGAAATCGTATTAGTCAAAATGATTCAAATTTTAAAAGTTGTGGGAAGTTCCCCACTGAAAACTAGTAGTATGGAAGTGCTGGACTTTCAGTGCATGAGTTAAAATGAGTTGTGGATTTCAAACATGTTACAAAAGCGATGCCAAAAATTATTATTTTTACTCTGCTGGTGCAGAAATCAGGCCACTGTAGAACATTTATACAGTCTTTTTTCAACAAAACGATATTAAGCAAAATTATATCGTTAACAGAAGCATTTTATATTTCAGCTGTCCTTCAAGATAGCTTCACAAGAATATGTGACATATTATATTTCAAATAGTACCACAAAATTATTGAATCAAAATAAATATCAGTGCCAAAAATAGCATGTCAAAATTTTGAAAAAAATAATGCTTAAATTTTCGTTGTTTCTTCAAAACTTGTTCAGTGATTTATTCAACTTCTAAAATCATATTCTTTTTGAGGTTTTTATTCTATAAAGTGAAATACACCACAAGAAAATAGGTGCAAATTAATTTGTTCTATGACCAGAAAATTCAAGACTTCAAAATTACAGTTTATTCTGTGGTCAGAGTTGTTGCAAATGGCCCTGTAAACACCCTTTTATGTATTATATATTTGGCATTTCAAGATTTAACTGATTTTCAAGTCGGGTATTATTCGAGGTTTTATAACAGGAAATTAATAATTGCCAACTAGTCTTGTTTATGTATAAACTCACGGTCGAAGAATTATTAAATGTGAATTGGAATTTTTGTGTTTTTAAAGGTCTTATAAATTAATATAAAGTATTGTTTATATTTTATGAACTAAAATATGATGTCTAGTTTTTTGCAATTTAAAAACTTAATTTTTTACAACGTTTCGAATATATTTTTATCTGGATGCCCATTTAAATAATACCAAATTAGTTTTTGTGTCAACTTTTTCCTCAAATTTTGTTCTGCTTTTCATTAATACCTGAAGATGAATAAAAATGTATTCGAAACGTTGTAAAAAAATCAATTTTTAAACTGCAAAAAAATAGATATAATTGTGTCTCAAAAAACCAATACTATAAAATATGATGGTTCGAATGTCGTGGTTCCTGCATTTACTGCACTCATTTTTTCATGAAAATGCACCAAATCAATCATTTATGTTGATTAAGCACAAAACAACCTGAATAACAACAAAAAATTGAAAATTTTGTGCTTTCCGATTTTTTTAAAGTACAGCATGTCATATTTTTGCTCCCATTCTAAGTTTTTGCAGAAGCTAACCTCCGCCAATCATAACGTTTTAATTTGGCTAACACCAACGTCTTTGCCAAATTTAAAAGTTTTGATTGGCGGAGGTCAGCTTTTGCAAAAACTAAGAATGGGAGCAAAAATGTGACATCCTGTATGTTTGAAAAATTAAGTTAAAAATAACGTTTGTTTCAATTTGACCACTAAAAATTTATAATATCGGCTGGATCTAAGCCAACTTTCTGTTTAGTGTTTTATTTATTTTTGAGCGAAATGGGAGTCTAATTTCCCTTAATTCCGCAAAATTGTATATTCCCTGGATACAAAAAAGAGGGTTCTAACGCTAAATACGGTTATTCACATTTAAGATTCCGAGCGGGTGATTTGACTCAAACCACGGTTCAGAAACTATCTATTATGGTTAGAGTCTAAAGTAAACCAAGGAAAACCACACATATGATAATTTTTGTAAATTAGCAAAATTTGGCAAAAGTGGAAATTTGTCAACTTTAATCCTATTGAATAGTGGATATTCGTGGTCAAGACTGAATGGTCTAGATCACTTGACCGACAGTTTGTCCTATTGTTCACAGCGATTGGAAAAAACGTAACATTTTGTAACCCGCGTTTTTCATCGGCCAGAGTTATTTTTCATTTAAGGGGGTACTCAACGGTTTTTTAATTCAGGTTAGGGACATAATAACTGCACCGAATAGCCTCAGGAAGGCCACAAAATGCATTTCTGCTCTTATTAATGATAAGTTATCATAAAAAAACTTTTCTTACAAACTTTCATCAATTTCCATTGAGCCGTTTCCGAGATAAAAGACATTGAAGTCAAAATCGGTGTTCTAGAACTCTACTCCCACTTGGTGCTGTGGTGCTCAAAAATTGTTTTTTCTACCTTTGGTCGGGAGCAAAAGGATAGATCTTCATTTTAGAGTTTTTAGAATTTTGATAACTTGTTTCGTTTCCTTCTGAGCCGCGATCTAAAATCTCAAAAACCGTTGAGTACCCCCTTAAATCAATTCCAAAATAAATGAGACTCACTTTTGAGCCGATCAAAAGCAAGGTGTCAAAATGTTACATTTTTGTCAATCGTTTGAAATTCGTTGGAAAATGAGATCTTCATTGTTGGAAATTCCAACTTGGAATAATATCCAGCATTTTTTCTTGGTCAAATTAAAATCAGTCCGCGTTTAAATTATACAAAAATTTTAATGCTTTACAATCACGTGGTTTTTTAATTCACTCGATCAAATTTACTCAGTGACCCTATTTTTATTACTTAACCCGTGTGAGCACAGAAAAAAGTTCCGCCGAGGCACCAAAGCCTATATATAGGCTTTTTTTCAAGCGCGTATTACAGAAAGCCCAAGGTAGTTGGAGTTTCAATTTTTTTTGCATAAGGAATTTCAAACGATATATTTTTGGATCCGACATTTGATATTCTAAAATTTTGATTTTTAGTTCTAGAAAATTTACTGGTAAGAGCAAGGTACAACATATCACGTGATATAAGCTCACAGTGGTGTTCACAAATTATTTTGCTATTGGAATCGATGCACAAGGATCTGAACTATGTCATCGTTTTTTCTGATTTGGCCTATATATCGAAAATGATTCCCACTGCGCCTTTCTGTCCACGCCTACCTGTGACGCCTGGCCAGCCATTCAGAGCGCCATTTAGAACGTCACTACCTACACTACAGGTACGCGGTAGTGGACAGAAAGGCGCAGGAAGGATCATTTTCGATATAATCAATCAAAAATTATTTTTAAATAGGTCTAAAATGTTTGATGAAAAAATCACATTTTTCATAAAAAATGGTATTTTCCCCCTATAAAGCAGATTAGTACACTTTGATATTATTTCTGGTAGTATACTATATCAAGTGACTCTGTGGACAATATTAATTGCTCGAATTATTTTTTAATATTAAATATGTCGTGAAATACTTAAATTTAAATTTTGAATATTCACTTCTGAAAAAATATCTGTTCCTGTATACCATTATCTTTGTTTTGAGTGTCAATCATGACAAAACACTTTCCTAAAAACTGGCGGATTTCAAATTTAATTGACGCAATAGGTCGCATTTAATTTTTTTAGAAGTAAAAGATTGGAAAAAATCTCAGAAATCACCCTCCGTAATATTTGAACAAAATTTCCAAAAAAATTAAGTTATTTTTTTGACATCCTTGCAAATTTCTTTATAAGTATTCGAACGAGACAATTCTCTATGTTTTGTTTGCATTAATTAGATGATTTGAATATGCAAAAGCCTATATATAAGCTTGTGCTCACACGGGTTAAACTTTGAAGCACATTGGCAAAAATGTCAATTCTCAAATGCATTTATGCAATTTCTTTGATGCGTATGCGCTGTCATAAATTTACTTAGCTCAAGAATTTCATTTTAGTCTGGTTATGTTTCACGTTTGAAACCTAGGGTCCGCAGACGAGCAAAAATGTGAAATAAAAATTTTTTTAGGTGCCAAAACCTTAATTCACGTATCTGAGAAATTTCTGAACTCTCAAGGGTAAATTGGAGAAAATCTGACAAAAAGTTCAAATTTGGGACAATCTTGATATCACGTTACGTGATTCACGTATCCCCGTATCCGAGAAAAATCGGGTGTAAATCGAATTGACTATAAAAACCTGAGTCAATGCTGTGACCTGTATTTTTTTAGAATGTTAATTGTTAGTTTACGCAACCTCAGCTTGTGAAATTGGTCAGGAAATTAAATCTTTTTGATAAAAAATCTTTATTTAGGAGGTTGTAGGTCTTCAAATCTATATATTTGGTGTTTTAAACGGGTCTAACTTTTAATGGCCCGTGATAAAAACATTCAGTTACATACTGCGAGAGCTGAGAACCTCGACCGTTAAACAGTTTCATGTGACATTGTTATCTGCATAACTAACCTGTTACAACATCAACCGACCTACTGTTTTATAATCTAACTGATAAAGCGGATTCAGTTCAAATTTTTGAGCTCAAACCAAATGACGAAAGACTATTTAATACTCTTAGCCTAGACACTATTGACTCTTTTTTTCAAAAATAATTCTGTGCTAAAATCACTTGCCATACTGTTTTTTTTGTTTTTTTGAGGAAAAGTTTAGCGGTATGTGTATACTGTATACATAGAACTAGTCTCAATTTTAAAATGTCTTATTCAAATTGGCTGATTGTTAAACTATGATAGAGCAACCAAGATGAGCTAGATTCATAAGCCAGATGTTAAACATTAAGAATATTTAAGATTCATGTCAAATTTTGATTAAAATCTGAAAGCTATGTAACATAAATTATGTTCATTGTGCATTTCAAATACATGCTGCGATATCAGCTTATTTTCCTGGCAAACGTACGCGTGGACCTGAATTTTTTATTTCTTAGAAGAAAAAGGATATCTTACCGATAGAAAGCGTACTGCCGACGGCATTTTTGGCCAAGAAAAACGTTACTCTTGAATAATGAGATACGTCGCTAATTTGTTTTAAAACCACAATACCAAAACTCAAAGTTAGCGGGAAAAAGTGATAATAAACATTTCTCAGTGATTACTTCATTGACAATAAGGTCTTTTAATAACCAGATTATTGCGCAAATTAATCGAGAACCAAAATACTTACTTAAACTGCTGAGCTCGGCTTAGCCATGATTAGGTTTTCAGAAATACTTGATCAATAGTACTGGGTCAAGGCTTGACCTGATTTCGTGATTTTTTTGCTAAGCCGCATTTCACGTTAAAATTTAAGCTGATGTAGTGTTATGAAAATGAAAGTCATGCAAAAGTATCGGTAACATTATTTTTACCAAATGGCATGTATCGCCAGCCTGAAAATTATTTTAGGATCGACAAAATTTTTGCATTCGAGTCGTTTTCATCAAATTAGAAAGGAAAGAGGATTTCACAATTGTAGGGTCTATTAGTGCCAGTCCTAAAGAATTTGAAGAAAACGACTAGGCTAGCGAGTTTCATGATTTCTTAAGCTAAAGCACTTCTCGATTCTTAACGGGATATAGATCTCGAACTCATGTGCGGTGGGGAAGTCTGATTCAATTGTTGATATATTTAGAAAGCACATTCAGCAAGTCACCTGCCGCATTTCATACTCATAGATACATACTCATGTCGTACAATACTCATCGTGGAAACCGTTTCGAGTGAGCTTATTTTTATTTTGATGCAAATAATTGTCAAGTTTGAGTTTCGAAACAAGTTGGCTGGAATTTAACGCCCAGGCTTTTTTGCTATATAGAGTTTAAACTTTGGAGATGAAATTAAGACAAGAGTGAAATATATTTATCGAATAACAAGCAGTATACTGAATATTTGTTTGGCATTGTCAACTGATTTTATCGTATATTTATTTCATTATGTTAGGTGTTGGTATCTAAATAAAGATTCTCAGTACCAGACAAATTATTGCTGGAATGGCGCAAAAATATTTTGATTGAGACCGGGTTTTTGAGACACTAAATAGGCTCAAAGTAGTTTTCAATGATGCAAGAGCCAATATCCCTTTATACTGTTTGTAGAAGCGTAGCCACAACGTTAAAATCACACGTTAAAAGGAGTAGTGGGCTACGCATTTCTAACCAAAAAGTGATAAAGGTGCCTGCGCACATTCTGCTCGGTTTAATTTAGGCCAAAACTCATTGTTGAATATTTCTATGCTCGGACGATGCATTGCTCGGTTTTGATTAGACGATTGTACTATTTTAGCAATTTTTCATTGAAACCTAAACTTTTTAACGACGACAACCTTCTTAAATGAAAAATCACAAAAATATTCACGGATACCAATCAGGTTTATTACAAGTTTTATGTTACTATACGAATTAATTGTTCAAACTTTATTTTTGCTTAGAGCGAATAACTGTGACACTTCTGTTCAACACATGTCGCTGTTGTTACTTAGTTAGCAAATTATAGCGGGCAATAAAACGAACAAAAACTCATTTTTTGAACCGGCGTTAGGTTTTAATTTTCCAGAAAATGTAGATACATTCAGAGCAGTATTATATTAAGGGGTAGATACCACAGCGTACTACTTTTTTCGTTATCGTTACACTAAAGCTGAGTCTGGTCATGACGATGGCCATAACTCTGATCCTAACTCGAACTTCTACTCTCACTCTATCTTAACTCTAATCCTGACTTTAACTTGAACCTAAATCTATAATCCCTTAATTAAGTTAAGGGCTTAACTCAAAACAATAACGCTCGACAAAAAATGAAAGTTGTTAATTTGTATTTTTTAAGGGTTTTTGGAATTTTTCTAGGAATTAGAGTCGATTTCTGACTTCAATTGATGTATTGAAGACGAGCTAAACAAGCTGATCTTAGTAAACAATGGCCGAGCAGGGGAAGGGAGGCTAAAAAATTGAAAACAATAATCGAAAAAAATTGTATAATTAATGAAATATTCAGATTTGGTTGAAGATTAAGAATTCGAAGAAAATTAATAAATGATTGTTATGTATTAAATTGTAAATAATAATAAGTTGCACGAAAAGGGCTGTTAACCTTTGAATGCAGAGAAAAAAAGTTCCGCGGATCAGAGCCTTGTGAGAACTGCTACTTGACCGCTGTATACGTAACTCCTATTCACACTTTTGTTAATATCCGGCCCTGTATAAAGAAACGTAGTGTGTTTTTAGTAGTAGGGGCGGGGGATATTAACAAAAGTGTGAATTAGAGATACGGAAAACTCATATGAGATCAACCTCCCATTCTTTTTCCTAAGATCAAGTTGAGAGTTCAATTGTCGAAAAAAATTTCAAATTCTAAAAATTTTATGTTATTCTAGAAAAAGTTTGATCAACAAGGTTAATCAAACACGTGATACTAGCTATGGTAGGCTCCCGGTTTTTTTTATCTCAATAACCGTCAGTCGGTGATTTAATGTGCTTGAGCGTGTCAAAGGCTCTCTGTGCCTCCAAGGGTTAAATCAAGCGAGTCGTGCTGTGCCGGATTATTTGTGACGACAAAGTTCATGCACCAAACTATTTGTTTTGTTTGTTTTGGCATAGTATTTAGACCTCATTATTGATTCAGCACGTATATAACTTCTTCCCGAGGCTTGAATCATTTGTTGAAAAACGTTTGCTTCGTTCGGAAATATGGTTGCTGTCGCGTGCCCTACATTTAACGTTCACGCCGAATCCGGATGAAGTGTATCGGTGTGTAATTCGTTCGTACGGCGCACGGTGTTCAACATTCTCAGAAGTGAAAATGGCCTCTAAACTTGCTCCAATTTAGCTGAGAAGTTTAGAGGCCATTTTCACTTCTGAGAATGTTGAACACCGTGCGGCGCGCACAATTTCTTTAATAACCAGAATTACCGCGCGTCTTTGATTTCCTAAAAAACTCAGATCTGAAAATGAGTTTATTTTTAAGTAGCTCTTAAAAGTGCTTATTTTTTTTGATTAAAAATGTATTGGAATTTTTTGGGTTAAGAGATTGCCACATTCGGTATTTTTAACTGTCTAACCGACTTTACAGATTTATTTTCGTTTGTTTTCAGAGTCTGCTAGCATGTCACCGAAATAAATGCTTGGATTTTGATTAAAGGTTAAAATTACCGCAAATGCAGCGAATAGCTTCTAATGAAATCATTGATTCTGGAAATGGCATCGTGAATTAACTCCCGTAGTGCGACAATCTCTGGACCCGTAGTGTTTCGAGCCATCCGTGGCTTTGCGGTTTGAATCAAGCATATACGAAGATTCATAACCACATATATTTTGAATGATAATATGATTTTTCAAAAAATTCTACAGTCCTATAAAAACAATTTGTTAAAAAATTTATCAAAAGTTATCAAGTGAAGAAAATTAGAATTCTCTCATTTTCGCCGATTCTCACAAACATGCATAAATAACACGTATTGTAGGGGTTTAATTTGACATTGTCAATTTTGAAATATATATACCGTCGCCAATTGGGTATTGCTCTTGCAAAAAAATTCAATGTTTTTATCTCATTCTCATGTAAATGAGTCTTAATTTTTTTTGGAATAATTATTTTCGTGATTCCTTGCTCTTCTTCTCTTGCGCCGTCGCATCTTCTGTAATTAGTATTTCGGAAGTTTTGACTTCTAGAAATGCTCTATTTAACCGGGAGGCCATACTGTAATGCAAAAAAAGGCTTAGGAAATTGTTACGATTCTTTTAAGAGGTCTTCACAGTGATTTGAAGTTTTTTTGAAAAAAACAATAGTACCGGCGGGGTGCGGCGTATAGTTATACGCGTATAGTTAGATTACGCACGCAAAACCNCTCGGATTTTTGAATTTCACCCTAGAATTCTAGAAATATGACTATAAGTAAACCGGAAATGAAAAGTTCGAAAAAAAAGTTCGTCTGATCGGAACAAAAGTACCACCAAATTGAAGCTGAGATTTCACTGATCAAAAAGTTGGCTTACAGCTAATCGAAATTTTGAACCAATCAGCGTCAAATTCGATAATTAGGTTTAACATTTTTGCTTAAAAATAATTGAAATTTCTAGAATTCGATTAAGACATTTTCGATAATTTTAATTTCATGCATCGTTTAGGCGGGTCATATTTACCAATAAAAAATGTTCATATCAAGGTATAATACCGGTTTTATGCAGGTTAAAGCTAAAAAATATTTGAATTTTGAAAATTCTAGATTTTGTTCTAGATTGTTTTGAAAAAAATAATTGCCACCATGAGATTCCTTGGGTCAACTTTAGTCATAACCGATATTAATGTACTATAAATTAATTCTATAAAGGGCTCAAAAAATTACGACGCCCACCCCCTTAATTTGCTAAAAAAAATGAACTTTTTTTTTGAATTGCCGCACAATTTTTTATAATGTATTTGGACGAGACAATTCTGCAATGTTTTTGCCGTTTTTAGATGATTTTAAGTATGCTTGAGCCTATATCGAAACTGATCCCTACTGCGCCTTTTACACCACGCGTCATAACTATGAGCCAGTGTCCAATCAGAATACTCGATTGTCGACTTAATTCAAGAATCCCGCTATTTCATTGGTCACTTTCTCAAAGTTATGACGCGTGGTGTAAAAGGCGCAGTAGGGATCATTTTCGATATATAGGCTCTGTGCTCACATAAGGTAAATTTTTTTAGGTGAACCCCCCTTTAGAGCAAAAACCGTAGTAGGTATCAAGAAACGATTTTCTGCATTGTATAGCCAGCCAAACTTTAACCAATTGTTGGTATCATTTATTTTAACACCCGACACCACCTGGAGGAGTAAAGAGCTCTATGAATCATAGACTATGATGCTCCAATTCCAAGATTCAAAAAATGCTCTTTACTGCACCAGGTGGTGTCGGGTGTCAAAATGAATGATGCCAAAATTTTTCTCTTGAAAAGTTACCCGCATAAGTATAATTTCAGGTCTCTATGCTGTTCCAGTGCCAAGATTCAAAAAGTGATCTTTACTCCACCAGTGGTGTCGGGTGTCAAAATAAATAATGCCAAACATTTTCTCTTTAAAAGTTACCCACATAAGTATAGTTTTAAGTTTTGAATTATGATTAGTTCTCTTCAAACCGCCGATTACCGGTAGACCCTGAAAATCGAATTTTTTTTCTTAGGTTAAAGTTTGGCTGGCTATACAATGCAGAAAACCGTTTCTTGATACCTACTACTGTTTTTGAGGGGGTTCACCTAAAAAAAAGTTACCTAAGTAATACATACAGTATGTAACATACTGCTTATAAGTCTAAAAGTTTAAGGCAAAACACAATTGTCCTTGTAAACGAATTGTTTTATTTTAGATACGCCTTATGTACAGTTTTATCATTGGTGATGGCGAGAATGAAGACCACTCTTCGGTGAACCTTCGAGGAGCACCTTTTGGGAAAGCACCGTATTCCTGGGCTTTATTTTTGTACACCTTATCGCTGTCAATTCTATTTCTAGACAAAGTTTCATTAATTCTTATATCACTTTTACAAAACTTCAAAGAAAAAAAAAGTAATAAAACTGAATAAAAAATATGCAGTTTTAAAAGGACGACAAAGCTGGTGCAGTTATAAGTCGTGATTGTCTTTATTAAAAACTAAAAAAATCAGTGATAGACAAAAAAAACATTTTCTTGTTTTTGAGACATAAAATATTATGATTTTTCTATCAAAAATAGTTTTTATTGACATTTTGGATTTTCCATTTTCAAAAGTGAGAATAAAAAGTGTTTTGAAAATGAAAAACCCGAAACCTAAATATAAACTATTTTTAATCGAAAAGTCCTAAATAAAATTTTAAAAACCACCAAGATTGTTGCATGGCAGAGAAAAATGCAACGTAAAGCCTAACTTCTCGCTGTGAGAACCATTTGTTCGCAAATTTGTGATATCGAATTAAAAGGCATTTGATGATGTGTTTATTTGAGTTTATTTAAATAATTATCTACCATTATCTCAGTCTACAGGCTCTTCTTTTATTTCAGTTTTAATTTCCTGAAATTGCTGCTCTTCCCACTTCTTTTGCTTCACCTCCGAAACCATTAATTTTTCTCGAATCTTTACCCATTTTCGGACTCCAGGCGGTAAAATTTCTGCCATAGCCGATAACTCTATTAAACGATAGTTAATAAAAATTCACGGAAATCAAATTTATAGTGCCGAGAAACTTAAAAACATTGATGGGGTATCCGACGGGGCCATATCTCGGGACTCAGACATGATAGAAAGCTGATTTTAGCTGCATTTTCATTTTTTTAACGGCTTGCTTACAAAAACCTCAAAGAATCTGAATTTCGACAAAAAATGGATTTTTCTTAAGGGGGTGCCATAAACCCAGCAGACTGGAGTCGTTATAACTTACGAAAATAATAAGTCAGTATATTTTTTTTATGCTTATTATAGTTAGCTGAACCGATATAAATATGTTTCAGCTTGATACAATTATTTTTATTCATTTTAGGAAAGATTTGAGTTTGAGTTTTTATTTTTGAAATCGTAAAAATTTCAAAAAAATTCAAACTATTATGAAAATTTTCCGCATTTTTTGTCCAAAATTTTTTCTGATCGTTTTTTTGAAATCTATGAATAAAAACTAAAAAAATAGCCACTTTAACTTTTTTCATGCATGTCTACATATTTTCTGACTGCTGTTTGAAAAATCATAATATGTTTATTTGTCATTTTTTGTCGACTTTTTTAGAAAAATTATGAAAATTTTCCGCAAATCAAGTCCAAAATTTTTTATTAGTGGTTTTTTGAACTCTCCATAAAAAATCAGGCAGAATCACATATTAAATGTTTTGGTATCTATTAAATATCCGTATGTCAACTAATGAGTTGGTCGCGCGATTTTCATTTCTAAACTANGGGAGTTAAGGCAGTGGTTGTCGCTGATTGGCTTGTTTTTATATGCGGTTTCTGGCTAAACTAGCAAAGGTGAAATTTCAAAAACATTTTTAACATAAGAACAACTCTTCGCAATCATTTCAAGAATTTAAGTAATCTGATACAATCCAACCTTCGCACTCACATGAACGTAAAGTAAACTTTACCAAAAAAGCTTCCATATACAGTATGTAAAAAATTGTTCGAGACCAACAAGGGAAAATTTCTCTGGATCAAACCTATAATTGGCAGAAGAATTACTTTCAATCCAGAGAAGATTGGAGCTTTTGGTCCCGAACATTTTTTTTACATACTGTAAAGTATAAACCGAAAATTTATCTTGAAAATTAGCGGAGGATATAGCTTTTGAAAAAGCCTCTAAATCTCGATTTCACATTTTGTTTTGAAAGTTTTTGTCCAACGAAAGCTAAATTACGTAAAAACGCTCTAGATTATTCTTCGTATTGATGGTCTGGAGCCTGACACAAAAACATAAATGAAAATGATTTAAACTGACAGAGAAGAAAGCTTTTTAGTGTTTTTTCGTAAGGTTTACTAGACGTTCATGTGAGTGCGTAGGTTGGATTATATCAAATTACTGAAATTCTTAAAATGATTGCGAAGAGTTGTTCTTTACGTTAAAAAGGTTTTGGAATTCTACCTTTGCTAGTTTAGCCAGAAACCGCATCTAAAGACAGGCAAATCAGCGACAACCACTCCCTTAAGGAGATTGTGTCCACAAAAAGTTAGGGTGAAAATATAATATAGTTCTTCACCATAGAAAAGCTCCGAAACTATCACCAATCGTTTTTTCAGTTTAGTATCAGATTAACATCAGTTTATATCAGATTTACAGCCTAACGTTTTTTGCGGACACAACCCCCTTAAAATTAAAATAATGGCAATCATGATATGCATTTGATCAATATATAGTCGGTGAGACCAATGGGCAACACACGAGCTTTTGGTCAAAAGTGTTGCCCATTGCCATCACTGTTGCCCATTGGCATCATTTTAGCCCAATTTTGGCATAAATTTGCTCAAAAGTGTCGCCCATTGGTCTCACCCACTGTATTGCACTAACTTTAATCGTATCCGTACGATTGTTATTCGGATAACGAAACAGTTTGTGTAATTTATTTAATTTTTAAAAGTTTTCTCAGGACGGTTCCTAGTTCACTTGGCCTTGTTTAAACCATTAAAAAAATAGGCGCTTAACCTAAGTTGAAAATTCGTTCACCATGTTACTAGGGAACGATACTCCACCATTCCATTATTAGCCAAAACAATTATAATAAAATTCGTATTTTTATTAAAATTATACAGCTGGGTTACTGCGTCTGAGCCAATCAGTGGCCCGCATTTTAAGCCAATCACAGAAATGTGCTCCAGGGCATATTTTAAACCTCTAAAATGAATTTCTGCCGAAATTTTTTATGTTTTTTGATGATGTGTTTTGTACCCAATAGATCAAGGACAACAATATGTATGGGGCGTAGAACTTCCGCAAAATGTTTTTCTACCGGTATAATTTTTCCGAAATCCGCCCACGCAAATCAAAATTTTAAAATTTAAAGTGATATTTTCGATCAAAAATATTGAGATTGAGAATTTGGCCAGATGAAATAAAATGCTCGCCACCCCGTTTTTGTGCCGGACATCCGTTTTTTTTTCGACAATTTTTATAATTTCATTAACCCCCTCACACCTTTTGACTAT
>SCLH01002047.1:0-15118 GCA_004367855.1 Oikopleura vanhoeffeni
TAAACCAACTGAAGTTGTCTATTTTGATATGAAAAACAGGCATTTTCCTTTGGCTCAGCGTTTACTGAGTGTAAATTAGGCTTGCATATTCTGCTGCGCTTTTTTGACGTTCGGACTCATCACCAGTGTAGTGATGAAATGTCACATGTGAAATTTTCGTGGTCGAAGGAGCATTGTATTCCTGTCGAATTCAAATTGTCTGTAATTTTCAAGAAATCATCCAAAAACCTTTCCGTCTCCATTTTAGATAATTATGAAATGATAATAAACTATCAATCATATCTTGATAATCTAGAGACATTAGGTCGTATACAGTAAAAAACTTGGTGACTGCAAGATTTTCGAAAAACTCGCAGTCAAAAAACAACAAATAGAAAAAACATTTTTTTTGACTGCCAGTTTTCTCGAAAAGTTTGACTGCGAGTTTATCGCTATACAGCTAAACTCGCAGTCAAAATTTGTTGTTATTGACTGCGAGTTGACCCCTTACCGATTAATCCTCGATGATCAAACGCGCAAAAATTAGTCTCTGATTTGAATACTCAAAATAATCATTATAAAAATATCTTCTGTGGAGTCCACTGTGTAGACACCCTAAGTCTAGGATTTTTTTCGTCATGTTTAACCATCAGATATCATCCTAAATGACGGAATTAAATCACTAACTGATTAAAAAACTGAACCTTATTTATTCAACATTTTTGTTTTTTATCAACTAGTTTCGAATTAATTCTTAATTCATTTCAAGATAATAAGTGAATAAAAAATTTTACAAAGTTTATTGAAATTCAGATTCTAAAAGTGCGTTTGAGCAGTAGGGTGAATAAACATCTTAAAAAAAATATTTGGACTAATTGGCTTAAAAAGCATTTTAGGTGAATAATTTTGGTTTGTCTACAGAGCTTTTATTTAGCAATGGTGAAAGAATTATAGGCTATGATTTAAATGGAATTATTTCAAAATAATGTGAACGCCTTCAACTTTTTTGATCCTTGATTTTGGACGTTTTATGCGGATGTGATAAGCTTCACATTTTTACGGGCAAATTCGGAACGGAATCGCTTTTGACGACGGAAAATCTAGATTTAAAAAAATGCAAATTTGCTTTCTTGGACTCGTAAATTTATTATGGTAGTTAAGGCCATATTCGCTTGCTTTTCGTATATAGTGACTGCAACTTTCAATATGAGAAAATATGAGATCCAGAACTTGAGCGTTGATGTTCACCTATGCGGATCTGGAGACAACGTTTTGTTTGACCGATGTTAAATTCACTACATGGGCAAAGGTACTTATAGACCAGGTTGCACATTATATTTTGGTCAATTTTTTCTTTGGCGTGGCTCGAAGAAAATTTTTGTGACTTTTATTGTACGATATGCGATATTGACTCGAAAGTTTGTAATATATTCTTTATCTAGACATTCGTCGTGTCAGCCTACATATGTATTGCTCGATATGAGGGGATGTATAATCAAAAACTATTGTGAGATTTGTGGGGTCTCTTTCACGCTTTTTTTCATGCTAAAAAAGGTCGAATTCTATGTTCAATAAGAGCTAGAGGGTATGAATTACGATAGAAACACTTCCTTAAGCTCCACAAGACTTTTCAGAAATATGTTTGAGTCGAACAAGCGTGCTTTCACGGTCAAGGGCGGTGAAAATATTGTCTTAAGTATTTCATGCTCATTATACTATGCTTGAAATTTGACATAACAGTCATAAGCCCTCTGTTCCGATACTTAATAAATTCTATTTCACCATTTCAATATAAATTTAGTGTCAAGAAAAATTATTTCATTTTCTAGTTTATTTCTTCTAAAGTGAATTTGAGCCCCTTTGTCATACCCATTAATTGCGTTCAAAATACTTCTAGTGGATTATTTCTGATAATTAGAATGCAATCATCGGCATAACGATGGTCACTGACTAGTCTCCCAGAAAGTAAGTAAGGTTTAACGATAGATTGTTCCATTAAGTTAACGAAAATAGTGGATATACTGGCCGAAATTGAGGACGCCATTCTAGTCCACTTTTTTTGTTTAAATACACCAATCGGGCTTCGAAAAATGGAATATTTTTGGAAAGTCTCCAAAAGGAACACTTTGAGATTTTCCCGAGTCGGAACGGGCAATAAAACACCATTTTCATTCTTAAATTTGAAAATTTTTGAGGTTGACTATATATTCTATTAAGAATGTGCGAAATAAATTCGGGGCACATTTACGTTGTTGTACATGTTGACGACGTCAACAGAAACAACTCTGTGTTCATTTTTATTGAATTTTGTTTTTTCGATAAAAATTTGGTTTTGAAATCAGCTAAACTCTCGACAGCAAATTCGCATTATGCTACTATTGTGTCTATTAAAGTTTTAAAGGAAATCCTCGCTATTACAGACCAGGCTGTTATAGCTTGTCACTATGCCCCTAATGGGTTGATCCTTTTAAGGCATTTAAACATGCCGTAAAATCTGAATTGCTGTAAAAAGGGTGCATATCAAGCAACACCTTTTGGGTAGGCTGTTTTGAACGTTTTATCAATAAGGGTTCTATAACTTTCAACGTCATCACTTGATCACTGACCAAATATTTAGCAATTTGTTCAAAATTTGGCCCAAGAAAATCTTTTATTTTGTCTAAATAATCAGATTTCCTGACATAAATTAAATCAGGTGACTTGTCAACCTGCAATAAATATTGAGGGTGTTTTTTCAAAAAAATTTAATTCGGTAACCTAAAATCATCGGTGTTGCAAGATTGTTAATCAAGACCGTGTGGGCTGATAAAGCTTTGACCCTACCTTTTAACAATTCAGAAATATTATTTTTCCTAGCGGTATTTTCAAAACAATTAAATAGCTTGTCAATTTCTAATGATTTGTGCTGTCACTAAAAGGAGAACCCACTCCGTGATTTTTGCCAAGTTTTAACAAATCTAGGACGTTTGGAGGAATTTCGGTGTCAGTTCTATTATGAACAGTTGCCGTGTTATAATTTTGGTCCCGAGTCTCAACTAGCCTATTAAATTTTCTAGATCTACGGTCGTCAGAATGAAATTCAAATGTTCTCGTTATAACTTTGATGAAATTTATAAGTTTAAAATGTATAATAGAACTATTACAATGAGAGAATTTCATTCGACAAATTATCGAACTCATTTTGCAGAATAGGAAGGGTTCTACCTTTTTCATTGCGTTCATATTCCAAATTACGGTTCTCTATAACATTCTGTTCGTGGCGGTTGATGCCTAAGGTTCTTATTCCTTTGGAAGGATACGGACAAAACAAGGAGATACTTTTTCAAGGATGCAAGCCCTCAAAAAGTCTAAAGCTTCTGTAGTTCTATTAACTTTGGTTCACTTATTGAAAGTCTTTCGAAGCAGTTCTACGTTCGCAAATGATAATCTCTTGGCTTCGTTAATAATAATATTCAACATTTTTGTTTTTTATCAACTAGTTTCGAATTTATTCTAATTTATTTTCAAGATTATAAAGTGATAATAAAGTTTTACAAAGTTCATTGAAATTCAGATTCTTGAAAGTGTGTTTTGAGCAGTAGGGTGAATAACATCTTTAAAAAAATATTTGGACTACATGGCTTAAAAAGCATTTTAAGTGTATAATATGGGTTGTCTACAGAGCTTTTTATTTAGCAATAGTGACAGAATTATAGGCTATGATTTAAAGAGAATTATTTCAAAATAATGTGAACGCCTTCAACTCTTTTTGATCGTTGATTTTTGGACGTTTTATGCGGATGTGATAAGCTTCACATTTTTACGGGCAAATTTGGAACGAAATCCCTTTTTGACGACGGAAAATCTAGATTGAAAAAATTAATTTATTATTTGATTGAGACGACAAATAAGTTTCATAGGACCTTGTTTATTCTAATAAAACGTTTTTCACCCTTTAATTGTCGAACTTATGAATCGTGAAAATCGTAATTATGTCAGTTTTAACTTTCTGGCGCCCGCAAAGTTTACAATCTTTCATTTAATGTTGACCGAGTAAAATGTTTTTCTCATAAATATTCCCCCCAAAGACTCTCAGAATACAGTCACTTTTGCAAATAATTTTATCCTTAAAAATAGGTTGACTTAAAAGGTACTCTATACGCAACACACAGTCGAATTAATAAAATAATAACTTTACTTCAGTTAATTCAAACAACAAAATTTTTATCTGTTTAATGTTATTTGAATTAGTAAATATCATTCTTATTTTTCATAAATAAATATTCTATATTTTTTAGTGTAATCACTAATATCAATTCCAAATAATAATAAATCTCTTAATAATCACCGTTTGAATAATCTCTTGAATAAAATAAAAGAAATTTTAAAAAAAACTACAGTAATAATACTGTAGTAATAAATTTAACCTTATGAAAAATATCGCTTAAATTAATTTTATTAAACCTGAAAAAAATATTTCGCAAAAAACGCGATGATTCCGGGTTGTCATCTTTTTTCAAGAGCTCCACTGCGAAGGACTGGAATTTGCCTAAGTATAAACACTCATAAAATAAACTTAAATAAATAAACCTTTATTAAATCTCAACTCAAAAACAGTAGTAAAATAATTTTTGATGGATTGTTTCAGTGAAAATATTAGACAGGATTAACTGTCTATCATAATTGTTTTTGATTAACAATTTCAACAGAAAGCTGAGAATCTAAACCTAGATTCTCACAGAATTACCAAGCATAGAAAAGTTACGATACTATCACCATTTGTTTTTTGAGGCTGGCTTAGTACTATATGATATAGTCTATATCAGATTTTAAACCTTACGTTTTTTGCGGACACTACCCAATTTCACGTAAAGAATTCGTCCCTGACTTTGGTTTTAAGTGAGATCCTGAAATTTATGTGCGATGAATTGTTCAATCGTACTTATCATGTTTAGTTTTATATTGATTTGTTAGCCATGACTATTTTGGGGACACTACAATGTACCGACTTTATCCTTCAAAATCAAAGTAAATTCGATCATGTCTTGTCTCACATGGTTTAATAACGTTATTACTGTAACAGAATGAAAAGACATTCGTTTTTTGTGAATAGTAGATTACAAATAATAGGATTGGCTCTTTTTTCGGTATATCTTAATTAGTGCAAAAGCTCCATTTTGAATTTAATGAGGAGAAATAACTTTTTAAACCTAACTTTTAAGCCAGGATATTATTTTGACCGATCGCCTTCAAGATTCAAAGGTAAAAACTTGAAAATTATTATCGATAAAATTATCGATTTAAAAGAAAATGTAAAAGGGTAAGACGAAATAAAGTAAATCAAGTTATGTAGGCAATTCATTTTTTTTCAGTCCACTTCCTTCAAAATAAAAGATCTTAAGAAATTAATTTAACTTATTATATTTTAATAAAAACTTGAGCATTTGTATTCATTTTTATATTGAAGATGATCTCAAATCCACATGGTTTGTACATTTTTACGATTTTCGATACTTCATGACATGCGAAATAAATACGAAAACAGATAAATGATCACCTTCACATTTATTCAACCAATTAAATTGAGGAACACACATTGGGCGATGGACCTCCTCGGAGGGAGACTATTTTGCAATTGCTGAATAAAATCAGGCGGCTGTAGCAATTTTTTTTATAAAGTATAATTTTCTGAGGTTTAACACGATTATTGCAGCTTTTTTATAAATATTTGTTGGAAAAACGGCCAACTCAACTCAAAGTTATGTTTAAGATTGGAAATCGTATGATATTTGCTCTGGCCAGGTTTTGCTGATTTTTGCATGATAAATCAGAATAAAAATTCGAGGGCGAATCGATCAATCAAATGTTATCGTTGGAATGACAGAAATTCATTTTGTGATTTATATTTCAATATGTCTTATTCTAAGTGCGGTCATGTATTTATGTAGGTAAGCATATAATTATACTGAAGAATCGGAAAGATTCCAAGGCCTGAAAATATACTTGTGTAAGGATTCTTACTTCTATAAAAAGCATTTTTGACATGTTTAAACACATTGTAAACCGGCTCATAGCTTACTTTCACCACGAGCTAAATTTTTTGAATATTTAAAGTCAATATTTAAAGCCCAACGTTTGTTCTAATGATTCAAAGATTATTTGTTGTTTTTTCAAAAAAATTCGAAATTAGTGCAATTTGTTGCAAATATCCAATATATTGCTACTGAGTGCCAATCGAGATTGTCTTAGCGCACGGGTTAACTTCTGCAATCGTCAGTAAGTAATTGAGCTTTTTGAAAAATAATTTGAGATTTTAAACAACACAGGCGTTACTTTTTTGGGTATGATTAAATGAATTTGTTTGGAATACAAAGTATTTAATACCGGGTCGCAAGCAAAATGGCGAAAACAATTATTGCGCTCTTGAAATTCAATAGATTTTTTCTCTGCGATTATATGCTTTGAAAGCCCTTTCACATCAACTACATTGTAGTTTACAGTACGCTCAACAAATCCTTATTTCAGTAGCTTATTTTTAGATGTGTTGTAGAAAAAAACAAATAAAGATAATCCATACGAAAATTTTTCAACATTACACTAAGAAAGTGTTCAAAAACGCGGAACTGTATTCGAAATTGGCTATGATTTGCCTTTCAATTTTAGTTATGAATTCTTGAATAATTTCAAAACAAATGACAGACAAATTCGATAAAAGTTTTTTTGTTTTTAAACACTTACTTGGTGAAATTTTTTCAGAGATTATTTATATTTTTGAACTTCTATAAAATATTTAAAAAGTAGCAACAGTAGGCTACTTCATTGTGGTAGCTGATCTTTCATGCATTTAAGAAGCTAATTCTAAGGTTTCTATATAATTCCAGGGATTTTGAAAATAAGAAAGTAAATTATGTACTTTTTATCTAAAAATACCTAGAATCCGATAATTCGCTAGAATTAACTAAGAAAGTAAAATGACTCGATAATTTTGAATAAATTTAACTAAATTTCAGACTGAACCTGGAACATTTTGAGAGAACGTTTTCGAGTGAACATTTAGAAAGCACCCTTTCTAAAGTCAGCAAATTTAAACTCAACTTATTTAAGTCGGAGTCCAGGATGAGAATGAGTCATTAATTATTTTTGTAAATTCAAGTCTTGCACTGTATAATATGATGGATTTTGTTTGGAAATCAATTTTCTAGGTCCTAATCTACCATGAATCATAACTTCTGATGTAATTTTTTATTCTGGAAAAAACTTATTTTTTAAGGCGGCCTGTACCAGACCCCGGCAAGCCAGCAAATTTTTCTGGCTTGGCTTGGAAACCAAAAAGTTGGTGGCTTGGCTTGGTTTTTTGCTAGGCTTGGTTTTTTAGCTTGGCCTGGTTTTTGGCTTGGCTTGGTCTGTGGCTTGGCTTTAATTACTCATCACTTCCGGCTTGACCAGACGTTAAAGCTTCATATAAGCAGTAATAAAATATTGAGAAGTGGATTTTAGGGTAAAAAATTTTAGAAAACTGTTGGTGATACTTTTACGACTCATCACTATTGGTTTGACCGGAAGTGAAGCTAAAACGTAATTTATTATTAAGCAGCAATATTTCAACAAGTAAAAGATTTTTGGATGAAATAATTTGAGAAAAATTTTGGTGATACTTTTATGACCACTCACTTCCGGCTTGAAACCAGAAGTTAAGCTAAAAGCTTTATCTAAGCAGTTATGTTATATAAAGAAGTGGATTTAAGGAGGAAAAAATTCGAGAAAAAGTTTTGGTAAAATTTTAAATGACTCACCACTTCCAGTTTGACTGGAAGTGAAGCTAAAACCTATATTAAAGTAGTTATATCATACTTAGGAGTGGGTTTGAGGGTAAAATAATTTGAGAAAAATGTTGGTGATATATTTATGAATCATCACTAATTGGCTACTAACAGATACTTGACTGTATAAGTACTTACCTGACTACCAATTAAACCTACAGTATCGAATCTGTTGTCACTATAAAATGCAATGAGGCAACAAGATGTTTGATGGTCTTATTTGATTTGCACTTATCAAATTTAAGGTTTAGTCAAACCGGAATTGAAAGTCATAAAAAAAATCTCAAAATTTTTATAGAATAATTTGACTCTATATCTACTCAAAATTATAGGATAACTCTTCAAATTCAATGTTTAGTCACACTTCCGGTAAAACCGGAAGTGATGAGTTATCAAAATAATCTCAAAATTTCTTGGAATCACAATCCCTTTTTTATTACAATCCATGATAACCAAGCCAAAGATCAACCAAGCCAAAGACCAAGCCAAGCCAGAAAATCAAGTCAAGCAAAAAAACAAGCCAAAGCCAAAATAAACCAAGCGAAGCCAAAGACCAAGCGAAGCGAACGGGTTCTCGCAGAATGGAATGGAACGCGAAACCCGTTTCTTCGGAATCCTGCGTTCCGTTTTTATTTTCTTTCAAAATTCTGAATTTCTATAAATATTTCTTTATATTCAAAAAATATATCAATGAAATAGCTTATAAATAATTTAACCATAACGGAGCGTTCGGAACGCGGAATGGAACTCGGAACGAAAGGTCGCGGAACGGAACGCGTTCCATTTGATACTCTGGTGTGAGGCCCCAATTATTTCTTGCAATTTTTTCATAATCCATTTTTTCTAAAATTTCTGAAAAAAAAATTTTCGAAATAATTTTATAACGAAGAATTTCTTACTCTGAGCACAGTCCTAAGCACCGGTTGGACAATTTTTCAAAATGCCTGCTCTGCTCTCGAAGAGTTTTTGACCTATTCAGCTATAATCTAATGCGATATTCGGATTAAGCTCCCTTACCAAAAACTTGCCAAGGGGTTTAAAAAATTAAGGTTGAAAATTAATAGGAGTAATGCTCTAAAATTGACCTGAAAGAGTGAATAAGGGCCGACTAGAGCATAGTCTGCTGATCCCCGGTCTTTTTTCTGTCCGAATGGCGCAGAAAAAATCTGACCATAAGAACAAGGACTAAATTTCAAACGATTTGAATTCACTTCTAGGACAAATTAGCGCGGAAAAAATGTCCGAATTAATTCTTGAGTCAGCCAGTGCTCAGCAAGTAAGTTAAAAAATTTGGATTTTTCAATTAATTAACAAGTTTTTGCTTATAAATTGCAAAAACTTCATCAAAGTCTTAGGAACTGTTCTCACATTAAGAACGCTACATAATCAAAAATTCACGAATATTTTAAAAATTTAATTAAAAAATAATAAAATGATTTACCAATGTCATAATTCAGATTTGTTTTCCTCATCGTATTCTGCTGTAATTGTCCCGATATTGAGTCAGGAACAAATGGTTCATTGCATGTCGACTGTGAAATAATTGGGAATAATAATAATTTCATCCCTTGTATTCATAACCTTCATCTTAAAACTGAATATGACAATAAAGAAAGTACGGTATAATATTTTCATTCATATCCATGCATGATTTAAGGCAGTAACCGACGCATTTTTCGTGATTTTCAAACGTCTGTCACGAGCTGAATAAAATTCCAGTGATTTTCTCGTTTGTGACACCTACAAAATATTTGTCTGAATTTTTCAAAAAAAATAATCGGAAGTTTTTTGTATGATCGTACCGGTCCTTCTACCGGTCCAAAAATTCAATTTTGGCCGTTTTTCATAAAGAAATGATTTTTCGAGGTGGCATCAGAATTTTTCACTTTTTTTGTGTAGTATGCTAAATTCAAAAACTCCGGAACTAAATGAAGCCAGAAATTTGAAATTTTTTCTTATTCAATTTTTTTTCAATAAAAACGTCTCAAAACGGGTGTTTTTTGAAGATACTTTGTTTTCTTTGATATAATTTCGCAAATTTTGCTCAAAACAGTTAGTTAAAAAAAGCACTTTTAGGAAATCGTTTTTGCCGGAACTAAATGAAGTGGGTTTTTCGATATTCATTTTGGGTACTTATGCGACGCGCTCAAAGTTTGGGAACCTTAAAAAACTGAAATAAATATTTTCAAACATTTTTTTTAATAAAATTTTGTTTTTCAGATTTATAATCCCTAGTTCTTTGCAAACAAATACAATTGTCTTTGAGATCGTATTCAATCAATAAAATGAGACTATAATCAACATTTGTTGAATTTGATAAAAAAATTTCGAAAAATTTTTTTTTATTGTGATCTTCAAGATCAAATTCACAGTCAAATTTTGCAACAAAAATTAGATTCAAAGGATCATTACAAGATACAGTGAGTTGAATGAAAATAATACTTAGAAAAAGTCAGAAATTTTTGAAATTTTTTTTTTTCGAAAATATTTTTTATGTATTACATATAGATTGAATTCCAGGCAAAATGTGCAAGCAAAATTAAATTCAACGATAATACTTTAAAGATACAGTAAAGTGAATGAAAATATACTTCGTAAAAATACGAAATTTATGAAATTTTTTTATACCGAAATTTTTTTTTTAATTTTTTCGGAATGAAATCGATATCAAAAATTAGAATGCAGCTAAAATTAACTTTTTCTCATGTCTGAGTTCCCAGATATAGCGTCCGTCGGTTACCCCTATTTTCTTGATCTAAGGAAAAGTTGAAATTTTTTTTTTCGAAAATTTTATTTTTTTTATTTTTACATTCAAGATTGAATTCACAGGCAAAATGTGCAAGCAAAATTAGATTAAACGGATAAATACTTTCAAAGATACAGTAAAGTGAATGAAAATAATACTTCGTAAAAATACGAAAATTATGAAATTTTTTTTTTAATTTTTTTGGAATAAAATCGATATAAAAAATGAGAATGCAGCTAAAATTAACTTTTACTCATGTCTGAGTTCCGAGATATAGCGTCCGTCGGTTACTCCCTTTAGGACAGAATCTACAAATGAGATTTTCAATATTTGCTGATAATAAAAAAGATTTGATTTTAGTGAAAAAATACTGCCGAACCTAATTTTGAGCACCTGTATTTTATGCTTATGCAGCTGAAATTATGCTGACAGGCAATTGCGCGCTTCAAAGCTCGAAAGGTTGTTATTCATTATCAAATTGTGACCACTTGGTGGCTCCAAAAATCTTTTTCATGATCGGAATCATTCTTTCTAAGAAAGTTTAACCCCATCAACTTAAATAATCCGTACTGTGGAGTTTAGTTTTGCAGGTAAGTCTCCCGGTACTGACCCTACTTATGCGGCATAAATTATGCCTATCACTGTGCAGCACAGTCTGTTCTTCAGTGCAGTCGGTGAAATTCTTCAACCACCCTTATGACGCATAATCATGACGATACACTTTTCAGAAAACATTTTAAGTTCAGACCAATTAGGGTACAAGAATATGTGAACCACTTTCTTGTACCCAAATTGGTCCAAATAAATAATTTGGATTAAGACTAATTTGGGTTCAAGAGTATTGAAATCATTTCTTGTACCCACCAAGGCAATATATATTGAGGACAATAGAAGCTGATTGGCTAATTTGGGTACAAGAATACGTTCTCCTAAATTTTGGTTCATCGAGAACTTTCGAAAAAACTGCTGTTGACTTAAATATTGAAATTGCGTAGGTTTTTCGGACGATAACCCCATCTGAGCTAAAAGATCATTCATCAGTGAGAAATCTTTGATGGTCAAACTACCTGTATAAATGAGAATTCAAAGAACATTTTGTCACTTCTCATATGAAATTTCTTGAGCTCATCACGTTGTTTTGCAAAATGATTGAAAATGTGAAAAATAAACTTTATCCTGGCTTCAAAATAACGGTCAAAATCTTTGAACTTTTTATTCTTTATTTAAAGTCCAAATTGACTTAATCACAGTGGCGGTGATTTTGAAGAGTGTGAACGTGTTCAATTTTCATTTTTGCTTTCGTCATCATGCTACTTTACTTGTGGTATGCAAAACTTAAAGAATCCAATGACAAAGTGAAATATTTTCTCATTTAACCTAAAAACCTTGAGAACCAGAAACCTCAAATGTTCATGATTCATGGTCAAAAATGAAACGTAAGCTGTTTTCTTGAACAAAAACTTTGAAATTCTATCTTGCAAGTCAAGTTGATTATTTTTGTATTTGACCAAGACACCCTTGAAACTTTTGATCAAATTTTTGATCGAATACTGTCTAAAATTTTAGTTGGATATATTTAAAAAAAAACGTGAAGCATTTGATACAGCAAATTACATAAGCTCAAAAAAATTTATGAAAATAAATTTATGCCGTGTTTGAATCTCTGAATATTTAAATCAACAAGAGAAATTGTTTTTCTTGGTTTCGGAGATTTGGTCAAACTTTTGTATGAAATGCTCATAACATCTTTACCTTGACAAACAAAAAGTAATTTCGAAGTTTTATTATTGTGACTCATCGCGTGTTTTGCAGCAAATTAATCTAAATCGGAAGAAAAATATCATTGGGCATTTATTAAAGTTCTGAAGAATATTCTGTTCTGTGTGCATAGTGGTCAAGCGGCTATAAATGCTTGCCGCAAGTATTTTAAAATTTGTGGATTGCGGCTTTTTATCCGCCCGTAATCGGCTAGTTAGCTGTTTGAGGTCATAAATTTCTATTGCGGTATTTAAAAAATAAGTCTTGAAAGTTCAGAAAATAAAATTACCCAGAAGATGCAAAAAGGAGTTTTACTGCAATCAGTTTTAGCTAATGTGATCATCAAAATAAGAATCTTGTCTTCATTATAATTTTCATTGTTTTATTATTCCTATTTTAAACATTTTTTTGCGGTTTTGACGATCCACAAATTTGAAAGTATTGTAATTTTAAAATTGTATCTTAATAATACTAAATTTCCGATTGTGATTTTTCAAGTATAAAGTGAAGAGGGTGGTTGTCGCGGCATTATGCAAAAACATAGAAATTATCCCAACCATATTTTTTTTCAAAATCCTTGGTTATACAACAAGTAATTCTTAAGTGCCACCCATGAAAATAAAAGCCGAAGTTTTAACATTAATTCAAAATAAATTTACAAACCAAGCGGTGAAAAAATGAATTTTTAAGACTTCAACCACTGTCTTATCTTGTCGAACTGTTATTTAAAATTACACAAATCTTTATTTTTTGACCCTTCATATCGAATAAAACTTTAACCATGATTCAAAAAAGTTATTTTACTCAAAAATCGATGATTTCACGACGACAAACCCCTTAATTCTCAACATTACCCTTACCAAAAAAATTGCTCCAAACTACTTGACCAACTACTTGAAAACGACCTCTTAATCGCTTAAAAGTTCGTTTGAAATCGAATTTGTTGGATAATTCCTGCGAAGAGGTTGGCTGTGGTCTTATGTAATTCTATGTTGCGGCGAACGAAACCTGCACCTGGTAACTTACAGCCACAACGATGAAATTAGTGAATTGTTTCATTATGAAATCCGCGGCTTGAACCTAAGAAAGACAAAATAAATGGTCTGATGGATGGTTTTGGGTTAAAAATGAATATCTTTCAATGACCGAGTGGCTGAAATATTTTATATGTAAAATTCTCGAGGTCAACCAAATATATCTGTTTTTTGATTATAAATGTTGCCGTTGAGTAGAGTAGACCATGATTGGCTAACAGAACATTTTTCAATGACGAAACTGTACAAGGTATCACGTTTTTACTATAATATTGAATTTCGGGGTAAGATATTTCGCTTAATGATTATAATAGGTGAGATTTTCCATTTATTTTGGAATGTTTCCTTTTTAAGTTTGATAATCCCTTGGACCGTGGTTTTTTCCTTTATTTCAATTTTTGGGTTGAGAACCGAAAAAAGACTAATCAAATTGGGCAGACTCGCTGCTCCTCTCTACCAGCGTAGTAAACTAACAAATTTCTTTCGATCACGTGTCACACAAAATAAGGTCCCAGTCGAAAAACTATCCCCTATATCCCTGCCCACAAAAACTCCTCTGATCACGCGGCACAAAAGACAAGACCTCAAGCAAAACCTAACCCTCCTAATCCCTTGCCGCCTTTGGAACTCTTATCCGCCAGTCCGTCATATAAGATATATTTGGGTTGACCGTCATATATATGAAAAGTTGTGAAGTAGTTGCTCAGAACATTTATCTTCGCTTTCTGTCATAAAACTGTTTTAATAAATACCGGCTAGTTACAGCGTAACAATCAGGAGTAATCTTGATATACGCCGTCTTGCAGTGAGTGTATAGACTTAACTTTATCATGATTTTTAAGCTCGAGTCTAATTGATAACTTTCTGGTGAACTTTCGCAATAGTTTGCATCCGAATGCTCTATCCTGCGATGGTTGAAACCACGTTTTGTATTTTAATTACGTAACCTTATTTATTGTTATTCAAGTTTAATAATCTATCTCTGTTACTTTATTCGATAGTGTTAAATCTCGTGTGCCGGTTTATCTTGTCATCGAGCATATACAGTTAATTATCCCTATCGCCTCTCATTGGTCCAATAGCATCTTAGAATCTAGTGTAGTATTCCACTATGTAAGCCTCGTCACTGTGATCACGACCGTCGCTACTCGAGGTCGACCTGGTGTAATCGACAACTCAGTCATGATTATGTCACCGACCGCGTTGAGCTCTACGACTCGAGTAAAGACTCGTGTATCCTTAGTAGTTCTGCGCGTTACGCAGCCGCAAAACTCTCTATCAATCTTAAGATCTTTTCGAAAGGGATGGGTTAGCGAAAATTTTTTGCGTAGCAGACACGCCGTGGGTGTAAATTTTCCTTATATTTTGCTATGTAAAGGGATAAAAAGGGGAAAGAAGCCATCTTTTTTGGAAGCCTGATTCTAATGTACAAAAGTTCTAAATATTTAGAAAAAAGTTTATTGCTTGTTTTCTACATGTATTTTCGTCTGAGCAAATTATAAGCTAAATTTTGGGGCCGTGATATATTTGACTTGCGATAACAATCCCGGGTTCAAAATAATTTTGCAATCATTTCATGTGAGAGATTGACGATTTACCATAAATTATTGAATTTCAGAGGTCGACGATCGTAAAAAAATTTCTAGAATTATTAGATCTAAAGTCAAATAATTTTCCAACAATTGTTGGCTTTTTAAAAGCTTTGAGACGAAAAGAATGGGAGAAAGAGAGCGCTTTTTGTCACGTCGCCATGGGTCAGACAATAAATTGTTGATGTTTTTATTTCTCCCTCGAGATTTGTT
>SCLH01002047.1:24980-43290 GCA_004367855.1 Oikopleura vanhoeffeni
ACCCATAGTTGCTAATACGTTCATCAGAAATTTGACCCTTCCGATTCTTTTGCGGGTACTTGCAAGTCTAAACGATGAACTTGAGGTTGACCTTTGGTTTTGACCAGTTTTTGCTCTCTAGCGACCTTTCAGTATATTATTGACCCATAGTTGCTAATACGTTCATCAGAAAGTCGACCCTTCCTATTCTTTAAGGGGTACTTACAAGTCTATACGATGAACTTGAGATTGACCTTGAACTTTGACCGGTCGTTAGAGGTCAAATATTGGTCGCCGACCCTCAATCAAAAAAACGGGTAACCGAAAAACGCTTAATTTTCACTGGTCAAAAAATCAGCCTTTTAGTACTTCATACGGGTTCGCTAGAACTGGATCACATACTACCTGTGAAATCACGAAAAATTGACCTCAAAATAGATTTTTATTTGAAAATTTTTCATAAAAAAATCCCTAGTCTTAAAATGACCAGAAAAAAAATTCTCTACAAGATAGCTTGAACACATTAAAACCGATTTTTTATTTTTGAAATTTCTTATTTCAAATCGTCTATGAGTCATATGACACAGTTCAATGCATATTTGAAGTTATGAAAGAAGTTCTCAGCTGGGTGTTCTTAAAAATTTACTTCAGTTATTTATCTCAATATATCGAAAATGATCCCATAATCCCATAAACACGAATTAGTTTGTTTTGACATCGAACAGATGTACTCCAACATTGACCTTACTGAAGTTGTTATTTATATCATTATTGAGGTTTTCAGAAACCCTAAAGTCTTTTTCACTCCTGAAAAAGACACTAAGTGATACACGCTACCTTTTCCCACCAAAACTGAGTTTGAACTATTTTTGCTATCTATTTTGAAGGATTTTTATCTTTTTACCTCCCAGGTCGGCACGTTTGGGCAGTTAAAGGGCTTACAAATGAGAAGCTCATTAGCGCCTTTAATTTCAAATATTTTCATCGGGTGCCTTGAACGCACCGGTATCAAAAAATAAATAAAAGTAGGGTCCGTCATTAGCTGGACGCGCTACGCCGACGACTGTATGGCAATTATAAAAAAGGGGAAATATGACTGCATCTTAACTGCTATAAACTCCTTGGACCAAGATATCAAATTTACCGGCGAGAAAATGGCTGATAATAATTTAACTTTTTTATCCTGCACCATTTTTATCGAAAACAGCGAAATCGAGTTCAAAACCTTCCGTAAGGCCAATCTAGAAACCGTCATGAGCAATTACAAGCACTCGGTAATGTCCAAATGGTACTTGTGTAGTAATATAATGAAACAACTTAATCATTCCCAAAATTCCTCGTCAAATGAAGACCTTTTCCATGCAGATTTACCAAACCTAAAGGAAATACTTCTGCGGAATGAGTACCCGGAGCACATTATAGACCAAAAGTTTTTCGACTTTCTATGCGAGCCCGAAAAACCAGAAAAGCCTGAGATCTCGTTCACATTATGTATTAGTTACACTAGCCCCCAAGTCGAAGTTTATGCTAGAGAACTTGTTAAACGCATGAAAAACTTTATACCTGATTTTTACGTACGGTACGCCTTCAAATGCATAAAAATCGGCTCTCTCTACATAAAACATAGCAAACCTGAAATCCCCAAGCTAGATAACTGCAACCTGATCTACCACTTCAAATGCCCCTGTAGTAAATCCTACGTTGGACGTACTAAACGGATCCTTCGCATTCGTGCAAAAGAACACCGTACCTTCTCGCGTGCTAAGAAAACCTACTATCACTTACAAAGGTGCCCTATTTACGTCAAAACACTAATCGAATACGAAAAATTTCACCTCTCGCCCAGGTCTGGGTCACATTTTAGCACTAAAGTGAAAGCTTAATTTTTTATGGACCACTTTAAGATACTGCAAAAAAACTTTAAAACCTACGCCAAACTATTCTAAGCCGAATCGTACTTTATCCGAATACATCGGCCTTTTTTGAATGATCAAAAAGATCATAAAAGTTTTGCACTATTCTAACAGTGGGCCAAAATTTTTTAACTTTTCTTCGCCCACACAAGATAATGTCTGCTAACTCTAGATTTAAAATCTGTGTAGTCTTGAAACTTACTTTCATTATTTTCTCAAAAAACCTGAAAGATGCTAATGCGAAACGTAGTTTAATAAAATATAATAAATACTGTATCAATTCATATTTTTTATTTGTTTACTACGTTTCGCTTTAAAGCATCTTCAGGACCTGAAGTTCAGGTATTTATTATATTTTATTAAACTGCGTTTCGCTGTTAGCATCTTTCACAGTTTTTGTGAGAAAATAATATGAAGAAGTTTCAGGAGCTTTACAGATTTGAGATCTACAATTTGCGTGCAGGGTTGCAGAATGGGAATGATCCAAACGACCGAATTTAACAATCCCATCGCCCCAAAAAATTTTCCCAATCCTGATGCTTATCCCCATATCCTCCACTAAGGTACTTGGTTCATTTATATAAGTTTAACTATTATTAAAGTGTAGTCGGTTTTGGCTCAAAGTCGCTATTTTCAGGGAGTTATTCTAAGTTATTTTAAGGGGGTTTGGTCCTTGATTGGAAATTTTTTGAGGAAACCAAGCCTAGGTGGTTTATTCTAAGGGGAAACCCGGGCATTTTAGTAAGGTTATTTTCAAGGAGAGACCAGTGCTTATTCATCAATTTATAAAATTTATAAATTTGGGAATTACGGATTGCAAATTTGAGAACTATAACTTATATCTTTTTTGTATTTAAATTTCGGAATAAACATTTTGGTATAACGGAATATAAATATTAGAATTATTATTCTTCGAACTTAAATTTCTAAATTCCAATTCTGTGATTAAATTTTTGAATTTGAATCGAAGACGTTTAATTCTAGAATTATCTTTTTTCGAACTTGATTCTTGGAATGTTTTCTTGTAATTTTAATCTTGGGTTTCTATAGAATAAAATTCGAAGGTAAATTTAATAATCGAAATTTAAAAATTTTAACAATAAGCTTTATTTTGAATAATTTTCAAGTATTTCGAAAATAAACATCGAAAAAAACAAAAACAAAAAATTTTTGCTGGCGTTCAGCCAATTTAAAAAATTTCGAAAAAAATTTATAAAATCCTTTTTTCGAAATTTCTTTAATTGCCTAAAACGACAGCAAATATTTTCTGATTTTCTTTCCGATGTTGATTTTCGAAATACTTAAAAATTATTCAAAAAAAGAAATTTCAAAAATTCTTTTTGAGTAGCCAACCCTAGCCAATGTTTCTAAACATATCGTCCAACGCTGGTCCTGCTAAACTTTCAATAAAAAAATTAATCACTTCTTTTACTTGCTTTTAGCAAATTTGCTGGTCAAAAAACCCCCGATTTTACCAGTTTTCGTGATAAATTATCATTTTGTCGGAAAAATATATATTTAAAAAATAAAAAAAATTATATCAAAATACCGGCTATAAAAAGGGATAAATTGGGGATGGCATCCCCTTAGAATCCATCCCTATATATATATATAATATCTAATTTGTGAAAATCATGCCAGAGTGGTACTCTTATACCACATGTGCCTTAATATTCTTATAATAATCAAATTATTTCTCTAAATCGAGAAAACTAACAATTTTTCTTAAAAACGTGATTTTTTCATGAATATTTTGAACTTATTTAAAAATAATTTCTGATTGCCAACAGATATAGTCGATCAGACAAAAGTAATAAGTAAAACAGAGCACTTCGCAGTTATTGAGATAAGCATNATTTATTGAGACTCTCAATTTGAGACTAGCAAATAAATTTCAATAAGAAAATTTTCTGACGAAAACTTTGTTTTAACAATAAATAATTTTGACGAAAAAATTATTATGAAAAAAAATATTTTGACGAAAAAATTATTTTGACGAAAAAATGTTTTTGACGAAAAAATTTTGACGAAAAAAGTTTTTGACGAAAAAATATTTTGACGAAAATACCGGCTATAAAAAGAGATAAATTGGGGATGGCATCCCCTTAGAATCCATCCCTATATATATATATAATATCTAATTTGTGAAAATCATGCCAGAGTGGTACTCTTATACCACATGTGCCTTAATATTCTAATAATGATCGAATTATTTCTCTAAATCGAGAAAACTAACAATTTTTCTTAAAAAACGTGATTTTTTCATGAATATTTTGAACTTATTTAAAAATATTTTCTGAGTGCCAACAGATATAGTCGATCAGACAAAAGTAATAAGTAAAACAGAGCACTTCGCAGTTATTGAGATAAGCATACATTTTCTGGAGCCTACCATGAGGTAGTGTCACGTGGTTTAATTAACCTTGCTTTTCAAACATTTTTTTCTAGAATGAAAAATATAATTTCTAGAATATGAATTTATTTTCGACAATTTAACTCTTCAACTTGAACATACAGGAAAAATTGAAGGTTGATCTTATAAGAGTTTTCTGTAAACAGGGCTCAAAATATAGCCTCCTGAAAGGTTATCATGCCTTGACGGAACTTTTTTTTATATGCTTCGAAGGGTTAAGGGAGGGAGTTTTTCTAAAAGTAATGATTTGTTATTCATGAAAATAATGCTTGTAATCTAAATTTGACGATTAAACATGATTGTATGAGAAATTAAACTGCTTGCCAAGTGGCGCGTCTTAAAAACCCTGGGCATGACCTGGGAAGATCGTTAGTTCCCGGATAAGTTTGCTAAATCATATTTAAGGAGCAACTCGGAAATTGGTTGTAAAAATATTTTTCAGAAAATTTTGTTAATTCTATCGCGTAAATCGGTAATCTTTTTTACGCCCAAAATTCCACGACGGTGTGACAAGATTTGGACAAAACTTTATTGGATTAGAATCGCATAATTTTTTTTATTATCTGCCCCTTACTATCAAATAAAACACTACCAAAAAAAACGAGCAATAAATTTATGACGAGTTTTTTGGATACTCAATATTTTCATTTCCTTGAAATAAACAGAATTTTCAGTTTATTCGCAGAGTTTCATGCTCCTGCAAAACAATAATTTGGATGGTATAAAAAATATCACCAAATTAATCAAGAATAAAATGAATCTTCATAAAGCTTACCCTTAGGTCTTTCTTGAAGGGCAGGTAGCAGCGATGTGGGGACGGCGTCAATTGACTTAACGGAAAATAATAGTTGGTTGATTTTTTTGCTTATATCTTAGCTGAAACCAAATAAAATGTTGTATGCACGACTCATTAAAAATCATTTTTTATTCTTATTTAACGGAACGAAAATTGAGTTGCAAACTTTTATTTTATAATTACGTAAACATTTTCGAAAAAAATTCCCAAAGCAATTCATGAAATTTTAAGCATTTTGCGGCCAAAATTTTTTTACCTGAATTAATTATTGAAGCATCCTGCTGAACGAAAAAAAAAAGCCCACTTTTACTTTTTCACTGGCATGTCCAATATTTTACTGGATCGCTTTTGCAAAATCATGAACATGTTTTTTTTGTTCAATGTTTGTTGTCGACTCTTTAAGAAATATATTTATTTTTAATTTTCCCGTTTAATTGTCCAAAATTTTTAATTAGTAGTTTTATTTGAAATTTGGTAATTAAAATCAGGACCGTGAATTTCTTTATTTTGAATTTTTCTTTTTTTTGGATCTATTGGGTTTTCCGTATTCAATTCGATGCTAAGGGGTTTAAGAATATTTTCTTAAATTTTTCTCGAGTGAAATGTAAACGAACACTTTTAGGAGGGACACGGTTGTTTCATTTGGTCACTTTTTTCGATTTATCAAAATTTTTTTATTTGCTTAATTTTACATTCTAATTAGTTAATTTGGGTGCTTAAGGTTCTTTTTATTTATACATTTTCATATTTTATCGCAAATATTGGTGTCAATTTTTTTCCCTCTTTTTTATTAATAAGTTGTTTATCCATGTTTTCATTTTGAAAAGAACTTTTCCATATTGTATATTATTCATTCGTGGTGTGTTTATTAATTCTCCCACTGAACATTACGGCATTACCACCCGGACAATCTCTGTTAGTTTATTAAAATATGGCTTTCATTTAAAAACGTTCTCAATCGGTCAAGTTGCGACGAATGGCAGTTTTCATAATTTGAATAAGTGGTTTTTATGTTCTTTTACAGGAATACTATGTTTTATTAGTAATAATAAGTTTTTTAAATATTAAAACTGGTTCAAGTATGAGACACATTTTTTATTCTAGATGATTAAAAAATAATATCAAAATTTTCATTTTTTTGCTTTCAATTAAATCTTTACCGATAATAATGTGACGCACATCTCTGTTAATTCGCTTTCTACCCCCTTAAACAATTATGATTTTTCTTAAAATTCATTAATTCGGGTTTTTTTGACAAAAAATAGTTCCGTAAAAATTCAATATTTTGACTATGCGGAAATTCAAGTTATTTTCTGCTGAGTCAATTATATTGCTTATTGTAGAAATTGTGGTAGTTTAAAAATATTATGAGAATAGTTTTTCAACAGGGTGTTTCCGGGTTTGTAGATCATGCATTTCTACAGCTCGGAATTTGCCAAAAATTCAACCCGGCCTCGCATACCATACTCTTCGCAATCAATACTATTTTAGACATTGAGCGAAGTACTAATTATTATATTTTACTGTGAAATTGCCTATTGAACATTTTGATTGTTCCACATTTTTCGTCATTATTCTTAGAAGAAACAATTTTCGACAAAGAATTTAAACTGGAAATAACTGACTTTATGCCACTCTGTAACAAATACGTAGTCAGTTCATAAAAACGGTGATTGAATAGGCTGATCGTCATTTGAAGGTAAAGATAACTTCAGGGTCATACATTTTTCATTCTTGTAAAAATGTTGAAGACAGAGATCGGCACGAATTCATTTTTTGCGCGGTTACCAATCCAATCTGGTAGAAAAATGTAATTATTCAAAACAGTCTTCGCTCACTAACTGGAACACTTACCGCTTTAAAAAGTGTTCCAGTTAAGGGGATGTGTTCTAATTAGAGCGCATCCTTATACTTTTGCTTAGAAAGCTTCATCACAAATCAAATATATAATTTATGTTACACAAATCAAATACAGCCAGCAGTTTTCAATAATTTTTTTTAACTTGTTTTTGAAGTTTGCTTTGTTTCAAATTTCTAAACTGCTCAAACCACTGTTTAAAGTCAAAATTATCAAAATTGTTAATTTCTTCCAACGCAAACATTTCGACAGAATTATAATTTTTTATCGACGTCATTGGCTGTACTAAGAAATCTGTCGGATTCTTGCGCTTCTGAAATCTGTTCAGAGAGCGAATTAATATAAACATTTTCTCAATTTTTTCATTGATTTCGAATGTATCGAAACCAGCGGTTTGACTCTTATAAACAGTTGTATCTGCTGTTGCCTTTCTTAATTTAACCAAGACTATTTCAATAGTTTTTTATCGCTCATTTGATATGCTACAGCAGGGTCCGGCGGATAGGTGAAAGTTTTGTCGCTCGAAACCTTCACCTATTTTTTCGATAATTTTAGAACTTTATTTAAAAAGATTTTGCACAAAAAATAATATATGTAAAGAATTTGGAATGTTTTTAATACAAGGGTTAACAAGACTCGCTCAGATCGCCCTGTTTTTGCTACAATCTGAATTTTTTATATCAACCTTATTGCGGTTTGTAACTTACACAGGATTTTTCTTTCAGCAAAAGTTTTTAGATTGTTATTTTAAATCAACAAGACTCTCGTCCGTGATTGTCCATAACAACTATTAGCCGGATTTGACCTATCCGCCGAATTTCACCTATCCGCCGGATTTCACGTATCTGCCGGACGGCTGGGAAGATACGCTCTGATTAGTCAATAAAAACAAGGTCTGGAATTTATAATTTAGTTAAAGGGTAGTCAGAGTGAGAATAAAGGCTGAAAAAACTCAGCTCTACGATCTCTACAGCATACGAAATTGGAAATATCACAACAATTTTGAAAATATCATCTGCCGCTTTTGTTTCAAATATTTCGCCTGTCATCACCACGAACGAAGAATTGGCAAATATCTCTCAAGTCTATTCGCCGCGCCGTAGTGCTAAATGTCTCGGTCTAGTAAAAAGGCCCATGCAAATGGGAAGCCCCGCATTTTTAATCACAAATGCAAAAGTGACGGTTTTGAAAACCTTAGAAACTACTTTTCGGATTATTGACTCACGCAGTATTTTGAATTTAACTTCTAGAATGCAGTTATTTGATTTAATTCGGCCAAATATATTAAATACAATTGGTCGTTTTTTTTAGATACCACGAAACGGAGTCACTAGTCTAGCAAAATACATGTAGGCACATTCGATCTTTCTAAAATTAAAGGTCATAGAATAACTTTTTATTTTGCGGTGCAGAGCCGGATTTTTCGATTTCCGGTATTTTACCGGTTTTTCACCGGAAATTATCGGTTTCTCGAAAACCGCTTAAACGTTTTTCATGAAACTTACAAGGAAGGGTCCAAAAAAATCGAGGAATTCGAAAAAAATGTCAAAAAATGAAATCTGACACCGTCGAGGGTGTCATATTACATGATTTTGCCATCTTTGAATTAATTGAATAGTTTTTTTATTTATAAAAATTCTCAAATATGCCTATATTTTGGCTTTTAGAGAATGCATATCTTTTTGCCTAGGAAGTTTTGAAAAAAANAAAAAAACCCTATCTTTTGCCTTTCACCTATCCGCCGGACGTCAGGAAGGAAAATTTTTCTCGCTCAAAACCTTCACCTATTAGCCGGATTTCACCTATCCGCCGGACCCTGCTGTAATATGACTCATATTATATGAGTTATCCATGATGTTTTGATCACGTTAGATGTTTTGAAATATAATTTCTTGTTATATCTAGAATTCTTAAATGTGATAATCAAAATAATTTTATCTTGTGAGCATTTCTTGAAACAAATAAAAAAGATAGTTAGGAAAAATTTTACTGCTTTTTTGCTTTATAGGCCTTTCAAAAATATATCCAAAAGTTTAAAACGCACTTTTTTCACTGTTCCGGGTAGAGACAAATTGACCGACCCAAAAAAGTTGTTCCAGTTAAGGCGCTGTGTTCAAGTTAGGGTTTTCCAGTTCAGGAGCGAGGACCGTATTTTATACACAATTCAATATTTTATAATTTATATTGCTCAGAAAACCTTGCGGATAACGATATAGGAACCAATTCATATTGTCCTAAATTTCATAAAATTGCAGAGATTTCAACGTGTCTTAAAAGTTAAAAAGGTAAATTAATCAAATTATGAAAAATAATTAAATGCAAGGAAATTTAATATTTTTAGTGTCGAACGTGGAATTGGCTGACATCAATTTTGTAGTTGGAGCCATTTAACTGGTATTAATGATACCGTATCATGTATTTCAGTTAATTTCGGATAGTTATTGGGGTTTGGAAATCAAAGAATACCAAAAACACACTCCTTCTGAATGTTTTTGATATTTTTAATAAAAATTTAATGAAATTAATATATAAAATATTGATGAAATTATTGTCGCGTGTCGAACATTAAAATCAACTAATGAAAAAACAAAGGGATTGTTTTAAAACCGTTTGAGGATGAATAACATTGAAATGAAATAAAGATCATTAAAAAAATTTTCAGGTCGTCACTTAATCGAAATATAGTGATTTTCGTATTAAATGATTTAAAACAAATGCCGAATTGAATGTTTTGATAAACTCTACTTATTTGTTAAATGAACATAATTTCTGCATGAAAATAAAAAATGATTCAAATTTAAGATTTTTCCCCCCCTCAATTTAAAAAACGGATTGGCGGTTTGGTCTGAGTTTTATTTTCAAATTTTAATTTTTTTTTGTGCAGTCATTTTTGACAATTAAAAATCCAAAATCTTTATTTGTTTGCTTCAAACTTCGCCATTTTTTTAAATTCTTTTTCCCTGTTGTTCAAATTTACATATCAAATCATATCATGAATTCAACTTGGATATGATTGAAATAATTTGAAATATATCATGCTTATAAATTATAGGTTATAACTAATTTTTGGTGTGTGATTGGTTGACTCTCTGAGTATCGGAATCAGTCGGTTCAGTCAATTTTTTTTGTAAACATTTCACAACCGATGTTTCTTAATGCTTTATTATATTCGTCTGAAATGTAAATATAATTCCAAGTCGAAATAATAATATATAATATATATTGTAATGTCAAACTATTAACATAGATTCCAAAATGTTTGGATCAAAAGATTTGAGACATAGACTCTCAAAACAGATTCATAAAATGCATTGTTTAGACGAAACTGAAATTCATCCTAAAAATTTGCATAGGTAATTTTTGAGAAATATGTAATAAACACCAACGATTCATTCTCGGACACGCTGACTGTCTGGAAAATTCTTGCACACGAGATGTTATTCGTGTAAACCATTAAAATATTCCTAGCAATCAATAATCAAATAAAAAAAATTATCATTACAATTTTTGGCAAAGGTTGATTAAATGTTAATTTCAGGTTGTCTGAGGTCAAGAAAAACCGAAAGACAAATTTTGAAAAATTTAAGACGGTTAAAGACGTAAAATTCGAGCATTTTTGTTTAAATACAGAGGCAGGGATCAGATTATTCGACCTGACGAAAAATACTCGGGTCGGCGTTCGACCCGACCCGGAAAATTTCAGAAAAAAAATCGACCCGACCCGACCTGGTCAAATTTTGAAAATTATGACAGCAAATCATACCCAAGGAATCTTTTGGTGACATCCAAATATTCTCATTATCACTTTTATTTTCAAAATTGTCATTTTCGCGCACTTTTCTGTCGATTTACAGCCAANTCCAGAGAGCAGATATCGATATACGTACATAGACCAGAGCACGATTTCAGTATATGTATATGGACTGAGAAGGACATTAGTATTTGTGATATTAGACGCCGTTATTCGAGATCCAATTCACATCAGTATATGCTCAAGAATAATGTTTCGTATAGAGATGCCATAGAATAAAATTAAAAATACAATTTTGGTCTTCTTTGTTTTTTAGAGTACCGACGAAACGGATCTCCTAGTCCCCCTAGCAAAAATAACAGTGGGCACATTCGATCTTGTCTAACAAATCTAAAAAGGTCATGAGAAATAACTTTTTTAATTTGCGCCTGCAAGAGCCGTGATGTTTTTCGTGATTTCCCCGGTATGTTCAATACCGGTCTTTTCAACCGAAATTAATTCGTTTTTTTTCTCGAAAAACCGCTTTAACGCTTCTTCCCATGAATACTTACAAGGAAGGGTCCCCAAATAAAATCAAGTAATTCGAAAAAACTAAACTGTCAAAAAATTGAAATTCTTGACACCGTCGAGCGGTGTCAATTACATGATTTGCTATCTTTAAAAAATTGAATCGTTTTTTTCATTTCATAAAAATTCCACAAATATCTATACTTTTGGCTTTTTAGAAAATGCATAACTTTTGCCTAGATATTTTGAAAAAAAAAAACCTTTTGGAAGAGGGATATATATTGTAATTTATTTATTCGAAATTAGCCCCAAATCGGTCGAAAAGGACGATAAAAGAGGGATATATATTTTTTATTTTAGTCTTATGTGAAAAATGAGCCCCAAATTCGGCAGAAAGCGAAAAAGGGGGATATAGATTTAAATTTTATTTTGGTTTAAAATATGATCCCCTCCAAATGGCGCCGAAGGCCGATAAAAGCGGATTTGTTGTTTTAAATTTTGGGTAGGAAAAATGACCTTAAATCTGCCGAAGGTCCGATAAGGGGATATTATATTTTTTATATTAAAAATTTGTTTAAAAATAAATGCTACAAATCGGCCGCACGCCGATAAAAGGAAAGTAACATTTTTGATTTTATTTAAAGTGACCCAAAACCCTCAAATTTCCTCGCTCAATAACCTTCACCCTATTACCGGATTCACCCTATCCGCCGGACTTCTGCTGTAGATTATGACTCATATTTAGTGAGTTATCCATGATGTTTCGTTATCACGTTAAATGTTTTGAATATTAATCTTCTTGTATACTCTAGAATCTAAATGTGATAATCAAAAAATAATTTTATCTTGTGAGCATTTCGAAACAAAATTAAAAAGTTCAGTAGGCAAACAAGTTTTATCTGCTTTTTTGCTTTATAGCCTAAATTAAGTCCTTTCAAAAATCATATCCAAAAGTTTAAAAAAAGCACTTCTTTCAACTGTCCGGTGAGACAGCAAATTGACCCGACCCAAAAAGGTGTTTCCAGTTAGGCGCTGTGTTCACAGTTCGCGGTTTTTCCAGTTCAGGAGCTGAGGACCGTATTTTAATACCACAATTCAACTATTGATAATTTATATTGCTCATAAAACCTTGCGGAATAACGATATAGGACACCAAATTCATTAATGTCTAACTTCATAAAATGCAGAGATGTCCATCGTGTCTTTAAAGTTCAAAAGTGAAATAAATTAAATTAAAATAAATTACAATATAATAATGAATAATGCAAGAAATTTAATATTTTTAGTGTCGACACCGGAAAAAGTTGCGCTGAAATCATTTGTGTAAAAGTTGAGCCATTGCTTAACGGGTATTAATCGATGACCGTATTCATGATTTCCGTAATTTCGGATATTATTGGGTTTGAAAAATCCAACGAATACCAAAATGACACTCCTCGATACTTTCGAGATCTTGCGTGTTTCGACAAAATAAATGTTGTTTGATATTTTTTAATATAAATTTTAAATGAAATTAATATCTATAACAATATTGTGAAATTATTCGCTCGCGTGTCGAACATTGAAATCACTACATGAAAAAACAAAGGGTATGTTAAAACGTGTGTAGATGAATAACAATTGATAATGAAATAAGATATTAAAGAAATTTCAGGTCGTCACTTAATCGAAATATCGATGACGTTTTCGTATAAAATGATTAAACCAAATGCCGAATTGAATGTTGGAATAACCTACTTATCTCGTTAAATGAACATCAATGTCTGCATGAAAATAAAAAATGATTCAAAATTTTAGATTTTCGCCCCTAATTGAAAAAACGGCATTGGCGGTTTGTCTGATTTTATTTTTCAATTTTCAAATCCTTTTTGTGCAGGTCATTTTTGACACTTAAAATCCCAAAATGTCTAATCTTGTTTTGCTTCAAACATTCGGGCATTTTTAAAATAATTTTCCCTTGTTCAAATTTACATATCAAACCATATCATGAATTTAACTTTGATATGCATTCGCAAATAATTTGAATATATACATGCTTATAATTAAGCCTATAATATAGTTATAGCTAATCTTTGGTTTGTCATTGGTTGACGTCTCAGTACGGAAATCAGTTCGGTCAGTCAGATTTTTTTTGTGAACATTTCACTAACCCGATGTTTCTAATGCTTTTATTAATATTGTCCCTGAAATTGTAAACTATAATTTCCAAGTCGAAATATATAATCTAAATATATATGTAATGTCAAACATTTAACATTAGATTCCAAACATTGTCTGGATCAAAAGATTGAACTAGAACTCTCAAACAAATTTCATAAAAATGCATCTTTAGGAACGAAACTGCAATTCATCCTATATGAAATTTGCATATGTAATTTTTTAAAAAATATATAGATAGAACGACCACACGAACTTCATTCTCCGACACGCCTGACTTTCTGGAAAACATTCTCTTGCCACACCCGAGATGTTACTTCGTGGTTCAACTTGCATTTAAAATATGCCTACAATCAATAATCAAACTAAAAAAAAATTATCATTAACAATTTTTGCAAAGGTTGATTCATATATGTTTAATTTCAGTTGTCTGAGGTCAACGAAGAAACCGAAAGACAAATTTTGAAAATTTAAGACGGTTGAAAGACGTCAAAATCGAGCATTTTTGTTTACATACAAGGCAGGGGATCAAAATTATTGCGACCTGATCGAAAATACTCGTCGTCGTTCCGACCCCGACCCCGGAAAAATTTCGAAAAAAATGACCGACCCGACCCTGGTCAAATTTTTGAAACACCCAATTATACAGCATCCATACCCGAACGGAAATCTTTGGTGACATCCCAATATTCTCATTATCACTTTATTTTCAAATTGTCATTTTCGCTCAGCGCACTTTTCTGTCGATTTACAGCCAATCGTATATATATCAAAAAAAGTACCGACCAATCGATTAACTCACCCAGCGCTTTGTTTACAGTTCGAAATAGCGTTTCTGGCATTTCCACAGCAAAAGTCCCTTTTATCATAACTTCATAAACATCCTTTTTGCGCACAATAAAGCCAATGCCTGACCCCTGAATCCACGAAATCGAAAAATAATAGTAACCGATTCCACTAAAATCAGAATCTTCTAGATTCTCACCTAAAGTCTCAAAACTTTCTGATATAAGCTCTAAGGATCCTTGTTTCTTGAAAAAAGCTGAGGATTCGTCTTTAACCGCGTTAACTCATATGGTTGGTAAAAGTGGTACTTTACTGTCAAATGGAATCGTGAGATCAAAGATAGATCTTGTTAATGTATGTTTCAAAAATGTCCAGTCTGAATTTGTCTAACCGTAGGAATTCTCTGAAATCCCAAAAATCACTAACACCACCCCCTTAACGAAAACAAATTTGAACAACTTAAATAAGTGTCCGAAACCTACGAGGCTGAAGGTAACCTTACAAATGTTCACAATTATGTCACTAAATTGACTTGTATAACAAAACTTTTAAAATAAGAGTACCATCAAGAACACTATTAAATTTATTCGAGAAATCATCATTCTACAACTCTACATCAAAAAATTATCGCCCATCATTTCATCTTCGTTATTCAAATCATTGGAAAGTTCGTCGCTGAAGTAAATTTGAAGATTTGACTAAAGCAAAAAAGAACTTACCGGTATCTTGATGTATACCTTTTGGTATATTCGGGAAAACCGAAATTTTCACCTAAAAATATATTTTTTATTTTAAGATTTATTGGAGATACAAACTTGAGTTACAACACTGACTTCCTTGAGCATTTTCAGACGATGAAAATTTTGTTCGAGAATATTTGTTGGTGCGAAGTTAAGTTTTTTTTTTGTTTCAAGGAGGTTGCTACTACTATATCAGCCGACATTTATGTCAGATTTTAAAATGCATTGCTAACTGATGAAAATTTCAAGTTAACTAGTTTGAATAATTTCAAATCGACTGGTTTCATTTTCAATGCTCTAGCATATCGGGAAGGTGGTTTGTTAAGCTATCAAAGATTTCTTGGAAATTTAAAAATAGAAAATCGTGCGAAAATGTTTGCACAATGTATTAAGAACATTGTTCGCACCTTTTTGAATATTATTTGGAAAATAAAATACGTCCAATAATTCTTATTTCAATAATTATGCGAATAAAGAATAAATGTTTTTACAGTTCTTTTTGATTGAATCATGTAGGTGGTGTTGTATGTATTCAACGATTTCTAGCCGAGTACAATCAGAGTTGTATTGGTTTTGAGACATCAATGATATATTTATTTTCCATTAACTTCTGAAAATGGCTCCTTAGCCGGAACGTTGAATAAATACCATTTTTAATGGAAAATAAATATACAATCAGAGTATTCCGAAGATAAAAAACACTAGGAGGTGATTGAAATGTGCGCCCAGTGATTATTTTATTTGATTACGAGCGTCTAAAACAACAGTTTGATATAATTGATTAAGGAAGTTATCAACAGACTACGTAAATCAAACAAAGCGAGCCTGTCCTAATATCAGTATTGTTTGATGTACTAATTTTCTTCATTTTTGATGCAAATTCAAAAATCTAATTATACTCAAATGGCTGAAATCTATCAAAATATCCATATTAAGGATGAAATGAGACATTTATATTTATAAAAAGTCTTGGAAAAGTATATTATTTTGCACGCCACGAAAAATTTTCGAAAAAAAATTTGATATTTTTCACTAGAGCTGAAACTTTCAGCGTCTCTGTATGGAAACTGAGAAATATTTTTGAAAAATTATCTCAACAAATGTTTAATTATAACCTTACTTAAAATTGATGAAACGATGAAAAATTGTATGAAAATTCAAGGCGCTGAATCTTTTTCCGCAACACTGGTCAAAATTTTATTTTAACAGAAATTCAAGATTTTGTAAAAAATTTCAAATTTTTTTCCTACATAAGTTAAATAATTCCATTCTTGACAATCCCTGAAATTTGTAGACTTTTACTGTAATAATTAAACGCGCTGAAACATTTTTTAGATTCAAAATTACTGGGTTTGAATCTAGTATACTGGTTAAACTGTATATAATAAAGAGCCGAAAATGATCAGATTTAAAGCCGAGATTTTGAGCAATCCAGCAATGCTGAATTGAAGTATTTTGCATTTACAGTTTTTTCACAAAATGAGTTAAAAAAGCTCTTTATTGCAGTAGCAACCTCCTCTTAAGCGTGAAATTTTGCTTCGGATTGACATTTGATATGTTTAACCTTCCGAATCATATAAAAAAAAATTCCGCCGAGGCATAATAGCTTTTCAGGAGGCTATACTTTGAGCGTTGTTTACAGAAAACTCTTAAAAGATCTTTCAATTTTTTCTTTATGATCAAGTTGAATAGTTAAATTTTAGGATTTTTTTCTTATTATAGAAATTTTATGTTCAATTTTAGAAAACAATGTTTGAATAGCAAGGTTAATTAAACCACGGGATACTACCTCATGGTAGGCTCCAGGAAATGTATGTTAATCTCAATAACTGCGCAGTGCTCTGTTTTACTCATTTCTTTTGTCTGATTGACTATATCTGTTGGGAATCGAATTTTCTTTTTAAATAAGTTCAAAATATTCATGAAAAAATCACGTTTTTTCGGAAGAAATTGTTAGTTTTCTCAATTTAATGAAATTATCTGATTATTACAATATTAAGGCAAATATGGTATGAGAGTACCACTCTGGCATGATTTTCACAAATTATATATTTTTTCAAAACATATCTTTTATTTAAACTTATATCAAAATAAGATATTTTGAAATTTCACGCCCAAAAAAATATCTTTGCTCCAGATATGTCCAGAAGGCTAATTTTTCTTGCAAGTTGGACTCAAAACACATTCCTAAAAACTGGCTTGTTGAAAATTTGAATTTGAAATTTTTATCAAAAAGTATTTCTTCGGAAGTAAAACTTAAGCGAAAAATCGCCTTTCAACCAATTTGTCATAAAATTTGAACGTAGTATCTTAAAAAAAATTTAGGCAATATTTTTAGATTCACATTGTTGCATTTTAAAATGAATTATAAGGAGAAGTTTCTGCGATCAATTTTTCCATCATTTTTGGCTGATTTACAGTAGTTTAAACCTTTCAAAAAAAGAATATGCCTCGGAGGATTAAAGCCTGAAAATACAAAGTGGTGTACCACAGGATTTGAAGGACCTTCATTGAAGGTGCCCGGAAATAGATTATTTCGACCTCATGATTTCAGATATCCAAAAGATGCGAAATCGTCGACGTTGTGAAACGGTATTGACAAGTTTTGGTTTATAATGACGACAGGTAGAAAATGTGCTAATGATTAGAAAAACTCAAACATTTGACTCTTTTTTAAAACCAAACAAAAACGATTCTTGCTCATCAAAAATCACCGAACATTTCAGAAACTTAAAACTTCCTAAGACGATTTTTCAAATTAATAAAACCCTTTTCAGTCCCTGACTCCTTAAAGCGCATTTTCAAATTTGAAAATCTGTCGCTCTAAGGGGTCATAGGAGATTAAAGGCGCTTTAAGGGATCGGTCCATTTTTCTAGTGAAAAAAACGAATTTTTCTTGGATTTTTTTGAAGTTTTGTGATCAGAAGACGATTTGCTTCAAGATCCGACCAAGTGAATTCATTTTCAGTGATTGCTTCAACGCTCGATTCTCAGTTGAGAATTTCTAGAAATTATTTTTTTAAGTTTTAAATATTAAGCTGAAATTAATAAAAAAATTTATATTTGCGGTAAGAATTGCAAAAATATAAGATGATAGATACACCACGTTGTCAGACGTGAACATCCTATTTACTTCTGAGAGGCACTTTTGTCGTTAAAGGATCTAAGGTCTAAAAACCGATTAATAACATAATTATTTATTTTTCATGGAGCCAATTTTACTTAAAATCACAGTTTTATTTCATAAAAAATTCAAAATCGAAAAGTGACAGGACGTTTGTTTTTTCCGGACCTTTGAGTAACTGTCAGGACGTTTGAGTATGTTAGTGTGTTATTGAAATACAGGACCTGTATAAGAGGCATCATCAAATAATTCTCAAATAAAAAAAAGGCTGGTAATTATGAGTTTT